>JAAGNO010013919.1:0-27383 GCA_033439905.1 Ceryle rudis | reverse complement strand
AGGGGGGGCGCACATTTTTTAAAGATTTTTTTTTTTTTTTGGAGAGTGTTTTTTATAAAAAACTTTTTTTTTTTTTTTTTCTGTGGGTCTAGTGCCTGGTCTCACGATCTAGGCCACTGTAAACCCAGTTCTGAAAGATGCTTTTAAATCCCTTACACTGGTTATTGCTTCAGTCAACGCAGAGCTCGTAGGAACGTGCTGATGTGATTCAGCCTGAAGCTGAATCAGGTCCTCGCCCTGCTCTTTGGAGAATTGCATCCCAGCGGGGACAGAGGAGAAACCAGTTGCCTGAAATTCTGCTTCTGAGCTTGAGTGAGGGGAAAACTTCCCGAGTGATTCATGCAAAGTTTGCTCTCACTGTAGTCACTCCAGTGCATGATAGATAAGGAGGCTTGGGGCAAGAACTGGTATCATGGGCAGGTACGTGACGTTGCTCATCGTGAATAAACCTCGCGGTGTTAATGATGGGTGGTGCTATGGAAGCACAGTCCTAATTCAGCAGTTTTGTCTGGCCCACAGTGAAATACAGATGTGGCTTTGTGTTTTAGGGTCCTCTTTGAACTGTTGTGGCGGGATTACTTTCGATTCGTGGCCCTGAAGTATGGCAGAAGGATTTTCTCATTAAGAGGTGCGTACGGAGCGGCATTTTTGGAGAGGAAAGGTGCAGTCCTAAAGCAGGGAAGTGAAGAGCCTGCTGGCTTTGTGTTGTACAAACATTTTCATGGCGCTTATGTCACCACTCTGGGATGTTGCTGGAGACTTGCTGTTAGCACAGGAGCGTCTCAACACCACGGTGCTGGGCACTGTGTAGACACTGAGACTTTTGCCCCAAATCTGATTAGGTATGGGGAGTATTATTAACACGTGTCAGTGGGAAACAGCAGCACAGTAAGAGTAAAGATGCTGTTTCTGGAGACACTCCACTTTTGGAGACAATCCAGGCTTCAGGCTTGCCCAGGTTCACCAGAGGATCTGGGACAGAGCAGGAACCGATCCAGCTCTGTAAATCCCAAGAAACCAGATGTTCTTTCTGCCTTGCACTACACAGGAATCAGAGTGAGATCCAGTCACTTACGTGCAGGTGTCTACACAAGACACGGGGGTCTGAACTCTCACTGCAACAACAAATATCTCATCTGTATAGTCAGAAAACCCTGCAGCTGATGCCTGGGCTGGGTGAGCTGTTCCCCATGGGATGTAGCTGCCCTAAGCTTAGATGTCTGGAGCCAGAGCTGGGCCGTCCCTGCTGCCTCCGTTCCACTATGCAGAGGACTCTAATTGCCACTGGACCCCTGCAAACATGAAGTCATCCCCCTCATCTGTTCCTACCCCACTGCAGGAACAAAATGTTACCAGAGGCTTCTGCCTGCTAATTCTGGGTTTAGTATCTGCTGCAGAAATAGATTTCACATCAACATTGTCCTGGAGTAAAATTTATCTAAAAAATACTAGCTTGGGCCAGAGCACATCTCCAGCCTCTTCTAAGGTCTGAGTCATTTTTAATTAAAAAGAGTAAATGCCCACAAAACAAATTATCAAATTCTGTTGGGGCTTGAGCATCCTCTGTGTGCAACACCTGAAAGGAGGAACAACTTGTCAGGAGGAACACGGCTTGTTTCTAATATCAATGAGGGGGAGAGCTCCATCCTAACGTCCTGTGTCAACCAAGGTGCCTCTGGCTGTCACGGTTTTATTAATAACTGCCTGCATCAGTGTTTGTCTTCCTTACCAGTTCATTATTTTCCTTACTAGGGCTTCAAAGCAAAGAGGTCACCTGGAAAAAGGACCTTCAGCTCTTTGACTGCTGGAAAGGTCAGTAGCAACTGCAGCTTTGCCTAAGTGTGCTTGTGGTCTCCACACATCTGCATGCTCACGCGTGCCCTAACGCTAACTCAGATTTACACTGGGGAGCTGGCAGCATGATTAGGTCCTGCCATTTAAACTGTCACCACCAGACAGGAATCCAGCCTCCCAGTTCGGTGTAAGTACGGGATACGTGGCTCCCCGTCCGAGACCGAGCACCAGAGAGGAGCAAGTCCCCGAGTGGCCAGGCTCTGCTTGGCTGGTGGGATGCCCTGCAGTTAGGTTTTCCTGCCCGGGTGGAAATGTTACGACCTGTTGGTCCCAGAGGCTCACCAGCCCTTTTTATCAATGTTACATTGTTCTTCCAATTGGTTTTGGTTAGAAGGTTAAAACAACGTTAGAATAAATCACAGCTTTCATTATGCCACAGCCTTTTAATGTCCTTGCTTTTCTTTAGCTCTTCTCACACAAATAACATCTCAAATGAAAACTTGGAGGGACTAAGAGATTAAAGTATCAGAATCGGTGAAATACACACCTCTGTACCTTCCTTCACGTTAATGCCATGTGTGTCCATTTGCACACAGGTACAATAAAACTTTGCCTTAACAGCAGCCCATGCTCCCTGCTTTTCAGGCACTGACCCTCAGGGACTTGTCCAGGACAATCCCCTCTATTAGTCACCTGTCATGAGTGTTTCTCTTCTCGGTCCATCTCACTTACATCTGTATATTTATTTTGCTCTGTAAAATTCCCTGCAATCCACATGATTATTTTTTCCAGTCTGAGATTTTTCTGTACCTTGTTTTTCTTCTTGCTAAAAGTTCTCCTCACTTTAATTTTCAGTCTACTTTCCCATTTAATTTCCAGAGGATCTTAGTGGCTGCACTCAGCTAACCCTCACTGGAATCTCTCTCTGCCACTGTACACGGCCGCTTCCTTACCTGCTGGGATAGCTGTGAATGTGTGACCACAGCTTGGTTTATGAGGGACCAAAAATGACCCAGTGCTGTCTTTTGTCTCTACAGAGGGCAAAACAGGGGTTCCTTTTGTCGATGCCAACATGCGGGAGCTGGCTGCGACGGGCTTCATGTCTAACCGAGGGCGGCAGAATGTCGCCAGCTTTCTCACCAAGGACCTGGGGCTGGACTGGAGGATGGGGGCAGAATGGTTCGAATACCTGCTGGTAAGCCCTGAACTCTTTGTGTATCTGGAGTTGTTTGTGCTCCCTGCCATGAGTGACAGGCGGGAGGACAGCTCTGCCTGCTAAGGAAGGGTACGGAAGATAATCAGTAATTCTCAGGCTGATGCAAGCGCATTATGTGCTGTTTGCATGGCATCTAATTCCCAAAGCTCACGTAAGGAAAGGGAATGTTGCCACAGTGAAGCTGCCATCGACCAAGATGCAGCTAGAAAGTTTAGAGTGATAACTTTGATCCTCTGGCTTTTAGCCAGAGATCTGTCACACTTGAGAAAACCTTCAAACGTAAATAACCATGCTCTGATTTGCTGACCCCAGAGGCTGGGGAGGAGGACAGCCCAGGAACAGAACATAAAAAGAAATGTGTTCTGGCCACCACAGCCCGCACTGGCACGGTGCCTTTGCATTGATTGCTGTGGACAGGGCAGCATCCAGTCAAGAACGGGCAAGTATGGACAATAGCTGGATCAGTTTCCAGGGAGCTCCACCCTGGCTGGAGGCATCCTTCTTCATTCTGGTGAGTCACAGGCCTCCCTGCCAACTGGAGCACCAGTTCACTTCTCATGCGCCAAGCAGCAGCCATGCAAGCTCAGTTAAATAGCCAGGTTGCTTCTCCATCCTCAGTCCCCTTAGCTGCTTCCCAGGAAGGTCTGAAGAGGCTGGAAGTGCCCAGCCCAGCTCTGTGTCTCTGCTTGGATGGCATTACCTCTGGTGATGGAGAGACCGTCAGTAGCACCATACTGAGTGGTGAAAACAGGCTGAGGAGGTGAATCTGCACTTGTTCTTCGCCGTACTGACTGGTACAGACTAAAAAAGACCAGACATTAGTATCAGCCTTGTCTGCGGGATAGAAGAGGTTGCTGGTAATCTGGAAACTTTACTCAGTAGGATGGCTGGAGGTAGAACTGCGGGGGCCTTACCCTTCATATCCTGGCTGGATAATGGAAAATGGGAATGGGAAATCTGGGCTTGAGTGCGTTATTTGGAAGTTTCAGTGGGTTATTTAAGAGAGATGATAACAAAAATGATCAGGGGGCTGGAGCACCTCTCCTGTGAGGACAGGCTGAGAGAGTCGGGGTTGTTCAGCCTGGAGGAGAGAAGGTTCTGGAGAGACCTTATTTCAGTCAGTACTTAAAGGGGTCTATAAGAAAGATGGAGACAATGTAGCAGGGCCTGTTGCCACAGGGCAAGGGGTGATGCTTTGAAACTGAAAGAGGGGAGATTTAGCTTGGATATAGGAAGAAATTAGGGTGAGGGTGGTGAAACACTGGCTCAGGTTGTCCAGAGAGGTGGTAGAAGCCCCATTCCTGGAAACATTCCACGTCAGGTTGGATGGGGCTCTGAGCAACCTGCTCTAGCTGCAGATGTCTCTGCTCACTGCAGGGGGTTGGACCAGATGACCTTGAAAGGTCCCTTCCCACGCAAACCAGTCTATGTTTCTGTGATCCTATACCCTGCGTGCCATAAGTTTCATAGCAGCGTCTTGCCAAGCAGGGGCTGCATTTCAGTGTGGATGATCTATCTCCTGTAGCCTGAGTGCGCTGTATGTGACACACAGTGGCCTTCCAGAAGAAGGGTACAGCGCTCGCAAATGCACAGACGTCTGTGCACACCTGTCCTCAGAGTGAGCCACTAAGACTCTTCTGAATGTTCTGTAGTGTCTGGCTGTTGATGGCATCTCTCAGCTGTGGCTTCTGGAGCAGATACAAAGGTAACTCAGGAACTGAGGCTTTGCTCTAAGGGAGGCAGCCTGGCTTTCCTCACATAGGAGCTTGGTTCACTTTCCAGTCACACTCAGAGAGCCACAGAAGATTCCAGGTCCTATTCCCCATGTGAGGAAGACCTGGAAGGTGTCACACTAGAAAGATGCTCCCTGGGTTACTTACCTTTCTTCATAAGGACAGGACTGTTACCAGCCTTGCTGGAGGCAGGGTTTAGCACCCAGCACTCGCCCTTTCACCTCAGGAAGCCCCAGCTGCTGGCTGCCGCTTCAGGCTGGTGTGGCACAGGCTGATTCTTGTGCCCTTCTGTCCCTTCCTAGAATCATGGAATTGTTTAGATTGGAAAATACCTTTAAGATCACCAAGTCCAACGGTTAACCCAGCAGCCAAGTTCACCACTAAACCATGTGTCTCAACACCATATTTACAGGTCTTTTAAATCCCTCCAGGGATGGGGTTTTCACCACTGCCCTGGGCAGCCTGTTCCAGTCCTTGACAACCCTTCTGAGGAAGAAATTTTTCCTAATGTCCAACCTAAACCTCCCTTGGCACAACTTGAGGCTGTTTCCTTTTGTCCTGTTGCTTGTTACTTGGTAGAAGAGCCTGACCCCACCTGGCTCCAGCCTCCTGTCAGGGAGTTGTTGGGAGCGAGGTCTCCCCTGAGCATCCTCTTCTCCAGCCTGAACAACCCCAGGTCCCTCAGCTGCTCCTCACCAGACTTGTGTTCCAGACCCTTCCCCAGCTTGGTTGCCCTTCTCTGGACACGCTCCAGCCCCTCAATGTCCTTGAAGAGAGCGGCCCAAAACTGAACCCAGTATTTAAGATGCAGCCTCATCAGTGCAAGTACAGGGGGACAATTCCTGCCCTAGTCTGGTTGGCCACACTGTTTCTGCTACAAGCCAGGATGCTCTTGGCCTTCTTGGCCACCTGGGCACACGCTGTCTGATCTTCAGTCGTCTGTTGACCACAAGCTGCTCCTTTCAGCTTGTGTCACACACTGATACATTGCTAAGCAGCTCTGTTACTTTAACCTGGTGGCATCCTCAGAGTAACGTACAGCAGACAGGAGATTGATGGGGGAGATCTGGCAATAGAATGGTAGAGGCCCGTACAGAACTGAAACTGGTCTCACCTCTAAAAGGGGAAAGCAATGTGTATTTCACCACTTCCAGCAAAGGTCCACTGAGAGTTTGTGCATGCTTGTGAAGAAAAGGGTGTTTGTCATCTTCGCCAGACAGACTAAGGCAAGCTCTCTGCAACCCCCTGAAGGCAGGAGAAAGGCCAGAGACCTCTGTGTCCTGAACAGGGAATATCTCGGCGATGTCATTCAGAGGGTCAGGCCTCAAGGAAAGGGAGAGAAACAAACAGAAGAGAATGCCAGGAAGGGGCAAGGCTGAGGGGGAAATGAGCTTGCCTCCCCCAGTCCCCCTTGGATTTGCCCTCACCTCCCACACCCGCTTTCCTGCATATCTATTGCCCAGTCAGGCCTCCAATGGCACCTTTCTTCCCCTCCTTATCTCACCAGCTGGAGGAAGTGCTGCTGGGAAGGGGAAGCCTGGTGCTCAGTGAGCATAGCTGGCTATTGATCACCCTGACCCTGGCTCCGGGCTGGCCTTGCAGGAAAGGGGAAAGGAACTTGGCCAAGCCCGTTTTCCTCTCTTCTGAGTGCGTTGAGCTCCACACTTCAAGAGGTGGCTGAGGCTTTGGAAACATCACTGTGTGGAGGTGTTTAAAAGCTGCGTAGATGAGGCACTTAGGGACGTGGTTTAGTGGTGACCTGGCAGTGCTGGGTTAATGGTTGGACTGGATGATCTTTACGGTCACTTCCAACCAGAACAGTTCTGTGATTTATGATTTTATGACTGGTTGTCGCTGCGGCTGCAGTAAAGGGGGAAGACAACAGCGCTGAACCTGCTTCCTCACCTGGCTTTGCAGACTCTCCACGGCAGCTGCCAGCGCTACACTTCCGCAATGCGGACACCCCTCTGAGGAGTGCACAGGGATCCCACGCCCGATTTACTGTCACTGCCGGTCCCACCCCCCTCCCGAGCTAGGTTTGAATTGTCCTACAACTGGAAAGCTTCTAATGTTGGATTTAAGCCACCCCGCCCAGCTGAAGAGCACTCAGATTGGCCCGTGTTCTGCTCTCATTTGTGCCTGGTTCAGGTGCCTTGCTCCGTTTTACACAAGCATCCTTGAGAGCTTTAATTGTTTAGACGGAGAGTAAGTTGGAGATGTGCAGCCTACTGAGTACACCACAAGAGCTCTGGTGTTTCCCATCATAAAGCACCTCTCTCTGAAAAGTCCCCGTGAGCTGAGGCTTATCATCTGATGAAGGTTGAGTATGGCAGGGAAACAACTGCAGTGTTCGTATCGATTGCATCTTCAGATGCTCTGTGTGGTAACTCCATGCAGTCTGAGTTAGACACTTCTTCTCCAGTCTGCCTAATGGGATCTGCAGAGATGATTTTGTGAGTCTGTGGTCTCTGGGTAACTGGTCAGGAAGAATTTTCTCTGGTGTTTGAAATGTGCTGGGCTACTGTTTCTTGGCATATGAGAACTCAAAAGCCAGGGCTTGTTATGATGTCTGCCAGATGATGGCAGAAAGGAAAAGATTTATTTTTTTTTTAAAGGGAACTGAGAAAATTACTTTGGTTGGACCTTGACCTATCTCATTGACCTGAGGACTGTGCAGTGAAGTAGCCTGGGAAGCTGATCCCAGCTGTACAAACCAGCCATGCAGCATCAACCTCCTCCGAGACGTGGCTGTACCTACAGGGGAGAGCTCTGCCTACCCCAGTGTGGCCAGACCGATTCCCATGGAAGGAATCCTCCCTTTGAGATATGGGATGGATGGAGAAGGTTCACCAAGGGCCATCCCAGCTCTTCATACTGTTTTCTTCCTCTGTTCTCAAGGTGGATTATGACGTTTGTAGCAATTACGGCAACTGGTTATACAGCGCCGGTATTGGCAACGACCCGCGGGACAACAGGAAGTTTAACATGATTAAACAAGGCCTGGATTACGATGGTGATGTGAGTCTTCTCTGTCTGTCTGTCTTACACCGAGGAGGGCAGCAAAGCGTATGTGATAGTTTGAGGAGATCAATCTGCTCTGCGGGTATTGCTGCAAAGAGTCCTGTGATCTCCTTGCCAACAGTCAGGCAGGTTCCTCATGGTTGTACAGGAAGAGCTGATGTTTACAATCTGCTGCTGTCCCCGAAGGGGCTGGTGCTCTCTAAGCCCTTCCTGCCCTGCTGTTGGTCCCTGTCTAGTGTTTCATCACCATTTCTTCCGGGTAACAGCCACATCCCATCAGTATCTCACGCAGCCATTTCCTTCAGCACAAAGCAGCTTCTTGGAGTACTCAGAAGTGACAAGTGATGGAGCTGTTCATGAGGCACCTTAGGAGGTTCTGGAGAGTAGATTAAACCTGTGACTCCTCTGGCTATGCTCTGTAAGTGGTGGGAGCAGATAAATCGCCCTTTCCCTGTGCTTAGCCAGCATTCAGATGCTGGATTAGCTGTTTCCACCCTGTTCCTTCACTTCCTGGCAGTCTGCACTGTTGCCTTTCAGCCCCGTGGCTGGCAGGACTTTGCAAGGAATCAGAAATTAGTCCTAGCGGGGGACACAGTAGTAGAGTTAATAGGAGATGGAAGGGCAGGGAGGGTTCACCTTGCCAAGCACAAGAGTGTGAAGCTGAGCTAGTCAGCCTAGTTTCCTTCAGTCACTAGAAAGAAGAAAGGACTTCTTGTGAGTGACCTCATCTCACTATGTCCTGAACTCCACCAAAAAAACACCCAGGTCTCCCTCCTCTACCTGCAGCGTGAGCCTGGGAGAAGAGCTCCAGCAATCCACGTCTCTGTTCAGGCACCAGTTCTGGGGAGAGGGTTTCACAAGAGGGGCTAAGACTGGTCAGAAGTAACTGATGCTGTCGTACACCAGCTTCTTTACCTGGAAATCAGGCTTCTGTCTTTCATGTTGAGAAAGACCCTTGTTGGGAAGCACTTACAGAGTGTTACTGAGTGGATCCCGTCCTGTTGGTTCTGTTTGCAGGGGGATTATGTCCGGCTGTGGGTCCCCGAACTACGAGGCATAAAGGGAGCAGATATCCACACCCCTTGGGCACTGAACAGTGCTGCTCTCTCCCAGGCAGCAGTGACTCTAGGTGAGACTTACCCACAGCCAGTTGTGACAGCCCCGGAGTGGAGCCGGCACATCAGCCAGAGGCCTGTGAGTACTGGGAAGGTTTGGATGGGGTGGGAGGGCTCCAGGCAGCTGCTCTGTGCCTGGGAATTCTGCTCTTCTTTCTCAAGTACAGAGGCTGAGTGCCCAGCCAGGGTTATTTGCCTGGGTCTCAATCAGTCTGAGGCACAAGCCCACGTACCAACCTCCTGTCATCCACTCACCCTGTTAGTGTATTTCCCAGCAATATTTTGCCATGGCCAACAAGCACCTTCCAGAACCTTGTCCAAGCACAGTTTGAGGGTACCACGTGCTAAGGATTGTCACAAAACACAGTCCTGACACTGCCACCTTACATCATATCAACTGTGCCAGGCCAGTTGGCCTTAGGGCTGAAGAGTGAGCCCATGCATGTTTTGGTTACCATTTTCTAGGTAGCTTTTCTTCCTCAGGTTTTTTTTTCTTTCTAGATATACATAGTGCCAGATATGAGTGGAGGGATGGGGTATCTCTGAAAGCCTCCACTGGCCTAACCACCCCCTGATGCAGAAGGACAGAAGAGAGCCAGGGTTGATGCTGTTTCCACTCTGTTCATGAGGTGGAACTCCAACCATGCTCGAATGCATCCAAACTGGAGTCAGCAAGACCAGTAAACAAGAAGACTGGCCCTTGCACTCTGCTTTTTGGGTGTATCTGCCCTTTAGAATGGGGAGAGATTAAGGTGTGGATCCTGACATGTCAACACTTGCATCTGCTGACTGGGCTGTGGTTCTTGGAGGAGGTTGGTACGGAAGGAAGGTGCTCTGTAGGTACGGGTGGGGTCAGGGGTGGTGGCGTTGGAAGGGAAGATGGAGATGTTTGTAACCAACAGTTGTGTATTTTGAGGGGGGTGTTGGTGTTTTGTCTTTCCCCGTGCATCCTCCTGAGTCATAGAATCATTCTGGTTGGCAAAGACTGTTAAGATCATCCAGTCCAACTGTTCCCCCAGCACTGCCAGGTTGTCACTGAAGCTTGTCCCTCAGCACCACATCTCCACAGCTTCTAAACCCCTCCAGGGGTGGGGACTCCACCACTGCCCTGGGCAGCCCTGGCCAGGCCTTGACAACCCTTGTGGGGAATAAATTTTTTCTAATGTCCAACCTAAACCTTGTCTGGCACAACCTGAAGCTGTTTCCAAGCTTGTTAGGATCCAACCTCCTGTCAGGGAGTTGTCAAGAGCAACAAGGTCTCCCCTGAGCCTCCTTTTCTCCAGGCTGAACAACCCCAGGTCCCTCAGCTGCTCCTCACCAGACTTGTGCTCCAGACCCTTCCCCAGCTCCATTGCCCTTCTCTGGACACGCTTCAGCCCCTCAATGTTCTTCCTGGAGTGACGGGCCCAAAACAGAACCCAGGATTCAAGGTGCAGAGTAGAAGAACCTCTCCCATCAGCTCCTTCCCAAACCAAGTATCAGAATATGTTTGAAAAGACAAACCCACACCTTACCCGTAGCCCTGGTTTCCCAAGTCCAAACCTAGAGCTGTGCCCGTCAGGCCTCCTACCTTTTTAGTGAACTTCGGGGTAGAAGTCCCACATGTTTCTGCATGTCAAGGCTGCTTTGAGACCAGAATCACTCCACAGCATCAGTAAATATCTCACTGTTCATTTTTCTTCGGCAGCAGGGAAGAAGTCCCCGTCCCAGGGACAGGAGGGGACCTGCACATCCAGCAACACAGCACAAGGACAGAGGGATAGATTTTTACTTTTCTCACAAGAAAGACGCAAGATGAAGCCTGTCCAGGTGCGTGCTGGAGAAGCCCTCAGTGGAAGGTTAATCTCCTCGAGCCAGGTCAATGACAGAATCTGGCCACACCAAAATTCCCAGGGATCTGCCCGTTCGGTGTGCCTGGGACCGGAGCCGGACCTGGGTATCTGGAGGTTGTGGTGATGGGATCTTGTGCTTAGGCTGGTGCCGTGAGCTCTTGGGCAGCTCACCTGCCACTCTCCAGGAGGGGCAGCCCCTCGGTGCTGAGGGTCCATGGGCAGCGTATCCCTCTCAACTCCATAGTCCTTTGGTTGAAGGGGATGCCCGATTAATATTAATTAACCAAAATGGCACAGCCTTCCTGTTGGGAAGAGGCGTGGCTGCTTTTCCAGTGCCTCCTGCTTTGCACTGGTGCTTACAGCTTCTCCAGCTCTATTAACACCTCTTCACAAACTGGAGCAGATGGTTGATGGTGGCAGGTATTCAGCCAGCAGCCTTCCTAGCGAACTTCCCTTTGCTCATTATTTCATCTTTTAAAGCTTTAAAACTACCAATTGTTGTGCAATTAAAAGTTTTGCTACTGGAATATTTCATCTTCCTCATTTCCATAAAGATCCAAAGAGTGAGACATCAGAGGATGGGTTTTTTTGGTGTCTCCTACAGTACGTTGGAGAAGCAGCAAGTTCTGCTTGAAAACAGCCCTGGTGTCCTTGCAGCACCCAGGTTGCTTTTGGTACCAGCCTCAGTTCATAGCTGAGAACTGTGTTTTGTAATCAGCACCAAAAACCAGTCTAAACTGGTTCCCTGGCCATCTTAAGCGTTTTGGTTTTATGCAGAATGTTGTACTCACTGGAAGGGGGAGACATTTTTGTGCTGTCGTGGAGCATTGTCACCCGATGGAGAGCCCAGGTTTGAACTCTTCAGCCCCCAAAGCAGCCCTCTCTCAGCAGACGGGACATGGCACTGGATTTATTACCTCTGCAGATCCTTTTGGGGATCTTTATACCGTAGTTCTTTTAAATCTCTTCCTAGGGTGGGTAAGCTCAGGACCGGACTGAGAAAAGAACTGGCTTGGGACACAAAAGCAAGTTTTCTGCCAGTGTTGCAGGTGAATACACTTGACACGGTTACGATTTAGCAGCAATTCAAAATTTATTAATAATATGAGGTATATCATTTACCAGTTCAAGAGAGACAGGCAACTGCTGGAGGGTCCAACCGAGGCTACAAAGATGATGATGGGACTGGAGCGTCTCTGTGCCGAGGAAAGGCTGAGAGCGCTGGGGCTGTTTACTCTGGAGAAGCCTGAGAGGGGAGCTGATCAAGGCTGAGAGCCCTGGGGCTGTTTAACTGGAGAAGCCTGAGAGGGGAGCTGATCAATGCTGATCGGTAGCTAAAGGTGGGTTTCAAGAAGATGGGGCCAGTCTGTTTTCCGTGGCACCCAGTGACAGGACAAGGGGCAATGGGCACAAACTGGAACACAGGAAGTTCCACCTAAACAAAAGGAAAAGCTTTGTTGCCGTGAGGGTGATGGAGCTTGGCCCAGGCTGCCCAGAGAGGTTGTGGGGTCTCCTGCTCTGGAGAGATTCCCAACCCGCCTGGACACTGCAATCCTGGGCCCAGATAATTGACTTTGTCAGATACTTTTCCATTTCAGCCCAACCTGAGCTATGTAATATTCTGGTACTTCCCACCAACTGTGCGGGACAGAACTTGCTAGATTTTGGGGTTCTGGTATCCCTACTTTGGGCCACCACCCAAGTACGGGGGTACCGGGTGACTGACTGTCATCACCTTTCACAGGTGATAAGGGGGAGCAGGAGCTGGGTGCGTTGAGGGGGGGGTTGCCTTTACCACACTGGTCCACAGCTTACAACCGATGCCAGGCTGTCAAGTGGTAACATTGTCCTTATAGTCCCCGAAGAACCGGGGGAGCAGGAGCCAGGTACTTTTAAGGGCATGCCTCATCATTCTGGTCCACACCTGATCGTTGTGTGGCCCGTGGAGGGCAGGGAGTTGCACGAGTGGCTCCGAGAGCTGGGGGGAATTTCACCAGCACACCAAAAGGAGACGAATCCAGTGGTTCCGAACACCCGTCCTGTCGGGGCCACGTTAATGATCCGGCCGTTTGCTGCATTAGGGGGCTGGGCAGAAATGTGGCCATCACGGGGCGATTTGGGGGGAGAATAGAGGAAAACGTCCCTCTGTGGCAGAAGCGTGTCCCACAGCCCACGCCACCCGTCCTGCGAGTCCCTGTCCGCGGCTGCCCCACGGCTCCGTGAAGGACGGAGCGGAGCCGAAGGACAGGACGGTGAAAGCAGCGCCGTTGGCCTCAACAGCCCGGAGGAGCCCGCACACCAAGGCGGGGAGGGCGGTTGGAGCCGGGAGGCGGAGGCCAGGCGGGGCGAAGCGGGAAGCGAAAGCGCGGCGGGGGAAGTTGCGAGAGCGGCGCGGCCATGGCCACGGTGCCGGTGGGCCCTGAGCCCGGCCCGGGCTCCGAGCCCGTGCCCGACACCGATCCCAGCCCCGTGGCCGTCCCTTCGCCGCCCGACTTCCACGCCGTGCCCATGGTAGCGCTGAACTACGGCGTGCGGCGCCGGCTCGGCCTCTCCCTCAACCCGCGGGCGGCGACGGCCGCCGACTGGACGTCGCTGGCGGAGGAGCTGGGCTGCGAGTACCTAGAGATCCGGCGGCTGGAGGCGCGGCCCGACCCCACCGCCGCCCTGCTGGAGGACTGGCAAAGCCGCTGCCCCGGCGGGGCCACCGTCGGCCGCCTCCTGGATCTCCTGCGCCGCCTGGGCCGACACGACGTCCTCCTCGACCTGGCCGGCAGCGTGGGTGAGACGCGGCGGCAGCAGCCGCGCCCCTTCGCGGGCGGCCCCCCCCTTGCCCTCGGAGCGGCCCGCGGGGCTCCGCTCCTGGAAGGCGGGAGCCCTGGGGCGGGGAGGGGACGGAGGGGCGGGAGCGGCGCCTCCCGGACATCCCCGGGAGACGGCCCGGGGTGTCCTCAGGCCGCGCTCGCAGAGGAGCGGGGCCGAGCGGCTCCTTCCTTCGCGGGATGCGGTGGGTCTGGCGGGACGGGCCGTGCCTTTCGCGGGGGCTCCGGGCTCCGCCGGGGACGCTGCCAGCGGTTCCGGGCTCCGCTGGGGACGCTGCCAGCGGCTCCTACCACCCTCTGCGAGAGCGGGACCCAGCTCAGCTCGGTGCTTCCTCGATGCCTGGGAGGAGGGGACGCTGTGCTGGTCTTTGCTGCTCTGCCGAGGAGGTGATGTTGAGAAAGGAATCCCTTGCAAGCAGGAAAGCCCTTCCCAAGCTGTGGAGGGGCTTCACAGGAGCCTCACGTAGTTTCCAGGAGTGAAGGGAGAAGCGCGCTGTATTTTGGCTAACCATATGACCTGCAGAAGTAATCTGGAGCCCTGTCTTATCTAAACCTTCAAAAGTAAAGTTTAAAGCGTGTCAGAGGGTACTCTGGGCCAGGTCAGCCGGGATGCAGCTTGCACCGACACGGGGCAGTGTGAAAATTGCTATCGTCTGATGTGCTAGGACGATACTTGCAGGGAGAGATGAAGGATGTGTGGAACTGGGCAATGGAGAGGAAAAATAATTAATTGGGTAATGGAAAGGGGAAAAAAAATCCTTGCAACTTAAAAAAAAAAAAAAAAGGTAGGCCAGTGAGAAGTTTGACGGTCCTAGGGCCGTTTTGATAATGTGTTCTTTATAGACTCTTAGAATGCCTCGTGATCACAGAAATTCGGAGGGGGAGATTCACTGCCAAAGGATCTCCAATAGCAGAGACCCCGCTGAAGCCCCATGGTGTGTAACACGGCTTCCTGGGTCAGCGGTGGAGAAATAATAAATCTCGTTTCCTGTTATTGAAGATGTAGAAATGTAGAGACCCAGACCAAAGAGCGATGGAGGACTTCCCCAGACTCCCGCACTTCTTCCTACTTAAGAGCACACACTCTAAAGACTCAATTTTGGGAAAGACAATAAAATCAGCCTGTGTCGTGAGCCACCCCTCAGGGGTTTTTGAAACATAGCAGAAGTTTCCATGTGTGGCTTGACAAAAATCACCTAGGCTGCTTCTGGCTCTGAATTCAGGAGCTGGCCCACTGGAAGGGAATGTGGTGGATGTTCTTTGTCAGAACCTGACTAGGCAGCAGCAGAAAGAGCAGGAGGAACCTGAGCTTCAGGAAGGTCACGAGTTGGTGGTAGGTCATGGTGGTAGGTCACGCTGATAAGAGGAGACGGACAAATTCCCCCCTGAGGGTCACAGAAATATTGCCTCTGTTCAGGAAATTCCTGAACTGCAGTTTGTCCAAGGGACAAAATTCTAAAAATAGATTGTAGAGAATTTTAGGAAAATATCACTGTATGTTTATTTTATTCTTACGTTCTCCCCAGGCATCTGGTTTTGTCCAGTGGATGCCAGGGGAGGTGGGCCCTCAGCCTGCCCCAGTGTGGCCATTCCTCTCTGGTGGTTTTTGGCTGAGGATCCCACCTGGGGCCTGTGACCTGTTGCTAGAGCTCGAGCTCCTGCAGAAGTCACAGAAACACTCGTAAGAGGAAAGGAAGGGGACACTGTTGCATGCACGGGGTTTTCTGATGCCTAGGGCATCTTTGTGCGTGCCGTTAGGACTCCCGTGGTGGGATTCAGCTCAGAACCAGAAAACAGCAGTGTTGAGGTTTCTGTGCTGTCGTCACGGGGGGTGCAGATCTGGGGTGCAGTTCGTCTGCCCACACAAAGACCCGTCGAGTCGTTCGAGAGGTGTCAGGGTATCCCGCGTGGACACAGGTGGCTCACAGGTCCCATGTCACACCTCTTAGCCCTTAACAGACGTCTTGGACATGCTGGGATCTCTCAAGTGATACCTGGTGCCCTCGTGTGGGCAAATGATCCCAGCTCCTTTGGGATGCAGCATCCCCATTAAACACAACTCACTGGTGCTGTGCAGTCCAGAGGACATGGTTGACTTGTGGGTTGGTTCTAGGGCAGAACCGATTCCCTGTCTTCTCGTCACGTGCTGCATTCGGGCTGCGCTCAGGATGCTGAAAAACTGCGTCTCCCGTGGCCTCTGGTTGTACCAACTTTTGGCCACAGTGGGGTTAGATTTGGAAAGTCCCCGTTACACTGTAATGCAGCTTTTCCATCCCAGCAGATCCGCTCTAACTGCTCCCTCTCAGCAGATGGCTTCATTGTACTTCAGGGATGTGAAGCTCTTTGCTCTGCTACATTTGTGCTCTTTCCTGCTGAAACTCAGTGATTTTTGGTCCTTCCTGACCTGTTCTAAAAGCGCTAATTCCCCTCTTGATAGTTTCTCGGTCTGTTTTCTCTCTCTTCCCATCCTCTTGGGTCATTTTGCACTTCAGGTTTCACGGTTTCATTCTTTGTCTCCAATACCTCAGGCTTTTATTTGCCCGTTAGAGGAACACCTGCACTGTGTGAAGTGGGTAGAGTGGGACAGCTCAACTTGGGAGGAGTTTCTCGCTGCGTTGGTTTGTATCCTTTTCTATAGGGGCCTGCAAAGTCATCTCTGACCCTTGTTTGCTCCCGTTGACCTGTACGGTCAGGCACTGCTTCCCACCAGGGGCTAATCCATGCCAAATGAGTAAACATCTCACATCCCTTCGGGTTCTCTTGATCTACTGTCAGCTTTGGTGAGATAAGGCCCTCAGTTTGCACTGGTAATAAAACTGGGAGGCTCCAGTGGTTTGTTCTGAAAGCTTTGCCCAGCTCTCAGGTTTATCCTGCCAGGCTAAATGGGGTCTGGGATTCCAGCGAGGCAGCATCAGAACTCTGAGTGCATAGGTGTGAGTAGAACGCTCAGGGGAGCGCTCGCCTGAATGAGAACGCGTGTCGGCCGTGAGTGGTGGGGTGATGAGCTCTGGGCAACAGTCTAGAAAAGCACAGGTCAGGCCAGCACAGCTGCTGCTTTTGCAGGTAGGAGGAGCGAGAAGATGCAGAGCAAATACACTTAACACGGTCATTTTTGTGTTGGGCTCTAGTATTAGTGTGCTTTTAAAGAACTGCCTGCTCTTGCCAATTCGGCAATATTTTGGGTGGTGAATCTGGTCGCCCAGGGGAGCAAGGCACAGGTGAGGCGGTGCCTGTGTGCCAGTCCTCCCCGTGGGGCTTTTGAACACGTCGGCCAATTCAAAGTGGCCTTGATCATGATTTTGAAGGCACTGACTTAACTGACATGAAATATGCACAGGGAGGTGAGACCTGAGTTTGTGCTTCAGTGAGGAAAGACCTTAAGTCTGAACCTTCTGGCTGATAAAGAATGGGGCTGATTCTTTTCTCCACTGCGGGACTGGGGAGAAAGGAGGAGGAGAGAGGCAGACTGGGAATGCCTCAGCCTCAGGAGCAGCTTTGATCAGATCTGACACAGATTAGACTGGTGCTAATCCAGTCACGAGATGCAGAACTGTGAGGTGGAAGCAGAGGATGGGGCTTCAGGGGCGGGGGTCACCAGGCTCCCACCCACATCCTGCGCTTCCCAGAGACCTGTTACTCTGCTACTGCCCTTGTACCAATGACCTCTGTGGCTGTGCCAGCCCAACCCTCTGAGAGATCAGTACTTTCCTGATTGATACTTGTTGGGTTTTTCTTTAATCTTCAAAAGAAGGCTTTAGAGAGTTTCAGCTTTTTGTTAATTCCTCATTTCAAATCTCCTTTCACTTTCAAGTTCTCCTGTAGTTGCATGAAGCAGAGTGGTGGAAGCCGCGGGGTTTCTTCTCACTTCTCCAAAGACTTAACATTTGAGATTTCTCATTTATTTTTAAACAAAACCTGTTGAATCTGTGCCCATCACCATCCAGTTCGGGAAGTTCACAGCAGCGAAAGTGACAGGGCTGTGTGCTCTTCAGTTATCCCAGCGGGGAGGTGATAACACCCACTGTGCCTGAGGTAGAGAGGATCTCCACTAGCTGTTGCACAATTTAAAGCCTGTTTCAGGGGCTTGCTAGAACTTGACATGGTCCTGCTGCGTGTGGGGAGTGTGAATACTCATCATCACCTACAGGTCCATCTGATGAGGGCCGGTGGTGTCAGTCAACCAGTGTGCGTCTACTTTGATTAGTTAAAGACAATATGAAGGCTTCTCGTTGAGAATCCTCTCCCTTCCCAATAGTTACGATTTTAACTACTCCAGAATGCAAAACCATGAGTGTAGACAGTAGAGGTGAGGCCTGTTGCATGCTGTTAAAACTGTACTGGGATATACTAGAACTAAGGATAATAGGAGGAGATTGGTTTAAAACGAGTAAAAGTACTTTACACAGCAAGAGTGAGCTTCAGGAATGAATTGCTAGAGGTGGTGGTAGAGGCGGCCTCAAGAGGTTCAAAAAGGGGTGAGAGAAACTCTAGGTACAAAAAGAACCGGGCAGGGGGTTTCCCTCCGATATCCCTGATCCATGAAATAGATATTCCTGTTTTAAAGACCTCCAGCACTGAAACCACCTTCACAGGAACCTTTTGCACTGGTTGTGTCTTTTGGCAGAGGAGGACTGCAAGAAGTACTTGCAGAGGAAGCAGGAGCAGGCTGACCAACCGCTTCAAGTGCCAGCAGTCGACAGCAGCGTGCCGAAGACATCGGAACTGATGGGCATCACCACCAGGGATGACCCGTACGGTAAGCGCTGCTGCCTGAAACCACGTGTTGCAATTGCCTTCGGCCATAGCAGAACCCCAGGAGAAGTGGAGTAAACCTGTTTGCTTTCATTACTCCCCGTGGCTTTTCCTCACCCAGGCCAGAATGTTTTAGCTGGTAGTCAGCAGGCAGTTTGGGTTTTTACTATTCCGTAGGGCGGCGAGGAAGAGCAACCCTGGGGAACTCCGTCCCCAGAGACAGGCTGGCACAGAGCCCACTGGACACACGTGGGAGGAGACTTCCCAGAAGCGTGTCTCTTAGCGCAGCCCGGCACAGAGCAGCAGCTGCTGAAAGCAGAGGGGGTTGGAGTCAGGGGACAGGGTGTCCAAGCTGGTTGCCCTGTCTTTGGCAGGTTTCGCCGCCTTCGATACAAAAGGACACAGGGTTTGAAGTCCAGCTGGGGGTGAAGTGAGGGGAGGGAAGAAGCGCAGGTCTCTGTGTGTGCGCTCGCTGGGCTGTGCGCGCGGCCGTGGGCCGGGGAAGTGGGTGGCCTATAAAGCTCTGAGTGTGCGAGCAGCAGCCGAGGGTGAATGGAGATGTGTCAGCTCATCTCTTCAGATGCTCCCCTGGCTAGCCCGACTACAGCAGCCACCCCCTGTAATGCTACAGGCTGGGGGAGGAGTGGCTGGAAACTGCCTGGTGGAAAAGGACCTGGGGGTGTTTTGGCTGAAGATCAGCCAGCGTGTGACCAGCTGGCCAAGGAGGCCACCGGCGTCCTGGCTTGTAGCAGAAACAGCGTGGCCAACAGGACTAGGGCAGCGATCATCTCCCTGTAACTTGGCATTGGTGAAGCCACACCTCGAATCCTGGGTTCAGTTTTGGGCCTCTCACTCCAAGAAGGACATTGAGGGGCTGGAGCGTGTCCAGAGAAGGGCAATGGAGCTGGGGAAGGGTCTGGAGCACGTCTGGTGAGGAGCAGCTGAGGGACCTGGGGTTGTTTAGGCTGTAGGAAAGGAGGCTCAGGGGAGACCTTGTTGCTCTTGACAACTCGTGACAGGAGGTTGGAGCCAGGTGAGGATCTGTCTTATTCTCCGAAATAACAAGTGATAGGATGAGAGGAAGTGGCTTCACGTTGCACCAGGGCAGTTGTAGCTTGAACACGAGGTAAAACTTCTTCATTGAAATGGTTGTCAAGGACTGGAACAGGCTGCCCAGGGCAGTGGTGAAAACCCCATCCCTGGAGAGGTTTAAAAGCTGTGGAGATGTGGTGCTCAGGGTCATGGCTTAGTGATGGGCTTGGCAGCGTTAGGTTAATCATTGGGCTTGATGATCTTAAAGGTCTTTTCCAACCAGAACGATTCCGTGTTTCTGTGATTTTTGGTGTCCGCCTTTGCTGTACGTGGGAACATCATTAAACCTCCCCACATGTCCATAGGTCATTATGCTGATGTTTGTCCTTGTTGGTTTGCAGACGTGACCCCCAAGTTAGCGCTGTGCCCCTAAAGCAGCACCCCCAGTTTGACTGGCCTGGCAGACAGTTACCCTTCCGCTTGACTGGAGGCTTCCCAGGCTGGGTCTGCCTCATGGGTTCCTGCTTTTCCCAGCAGCTATTGGAGCCTGACCTATTTTCTCACTTTGGGAGGCTTTAACTGGCATAAAAGCTTGACTCTATAGGTAGAGACATCAATATGGAAAAAAATAACACAGTAGGAAACTATCCAGCGCTATTAAGGCACTTAATTATGAGAGACATTGCTCTTAAAGTATAGCACTTCAATTTGGGTAAGTGCTAGATAAACGAGAGCTGCCAGCCAGTGGCATCTCTGGGAAACAGGGCCATCTACATAGGATGGGACTTCAGGTACCTAAGCTTGGCAGCCATAAAAATTGTTGTTTCAAGGTAGAGATGCAAGTTACCTTCTGCCACCCTGGGCAGGAGTCTGGGCTGAGCGGTCGTTGGGCTGGTAAAATGTTAAAATACCTTCACCAGTTTGGCCAGTGCTTGTCTGTCAAAGCTTCTGATTCTTTGTCAAGGTCTGTGGGTTGAAGTTCACTACAGGAGTTAACTTCATTTATAGTAGAAGACGTCAGCTAAAATGTTAATGGTTTCAGGGAGCGGAACAGAGATGTTTGATGCCTTCATCTGCTACTGTCAAAAAGACCTTCAGTTTGTCCACAAGATGATCATGGAGCTGGAACAAACAGAGTTCAAACTGAAGCTCTGTGTATTCGATCGGGACGTCTTGCCAGGAACGTGCGTGTGGTCCATCAGTGGAGAACTTATAGAAAAGAGGTAAGCGAGCTGTGGCCGTTTGGGACAGCAGAGTGTAATGGAATGTTATGTTCCTTTTACCATCACATCCGCAGCGTGGTGCCAGGGAAGCAGTAAAAATCCACCAGGATGTCTTTATGGGGTTTGTCTGATGCTCTTGGCTCAAGAAGGGAACTCGAGCGTTCCCAAACGTGTCGATTCATTGTGCTCACAAGAAGGATGCCACTGTAGCGCTGCTGCTTACATTCTGTCACTTTTCTTTGGCTGGAGGATCCTGCAGCTGCATCCTTGGAGGTGATCTGGAAGTGGATACAGCTCTGGGCTGAGTTAGCTCCACCCCACAGCATGGAGTTGGAGGGCACAGCGCAGCTGCTGGCTCTGGCACCGACTTCAGGGACCCTTCAGAGCTTAGGTGTGGTGGGAGCTCTGGGACATGAAAACAACTCCCCAGGTAGGGAGTGAAAACTCCCAAGGCAGATGTTTGGGTTTTAAACATCAGCCTGGCAGGGGGAGGCATCTTGGCATTAACAGAGACCCCGATAAGGCCTCTCCAGCGTATGAAGCCCGATACGTAGTTTACAACCAGGCACCTCGAATGGATGTAAGCAACAAATTGGAGAACAAAGCTCAAATTTGTGAAACTGAGGGAATTCATGGCAGCATGAGTACAAAAAAGCTGTATCCAAATCATTCTACTACTTAAATTTACCAGTTACACTCAGTCAGCGAAGGCAGCGTGTACGCAGATAATTAAGATGGTGCTGGTTATAGCATCTAATCAGAGGATCAACCAGAGCTCGCACAGACAGTGATGACATCTCCTCATCATTTGGTAAACAAGCGTGTGTGTAATCAGGATTTTGTGTGTAACGTCGCTACGTGTCTGCCAGCAGTCCTTGCTCTGCAGCTAAATCCTGCTGGAAAGCAGCTGGTGGGTTCATTTCTCCACCGGAGCGATTCAGAGGAAGACAGGGTTCTGGTGGTGAGGACGAGAAGCATCTCTGCTGACATGTTATTGTTTTCTCCCCCAACTGCTTCATCTTCAGGTGTCGGAGGATGGTGGTTGTCATTTCAGATGATTACCTGGAAAGTGAGGAATGTGATTTTCAGACCAAATTCGCTCTTAGTCTTTCCCCAGGTAAGATCTCACTAATATCCCATCTAAAATTGGGTATCAATATTATAACTTGTTGGGTTTTATTGTAATTTTTGTTAGGGTAACTTCTGCAGCTGAGATCAGTGCTCTACTATCGGGCATTGCACAATGCAGACTGAGGCTTAGTCTCTGAAGTTTTTAAACGGATCAGATAAATACAGAAGAGAAAGGAGAAAATAACTGATAGTTACAGAACTACGTAACTCGGTTCCAGACCTGGGTTCTCACCACCGACCATCATTTCACGTGTGTGAAAGTCCACCCAGGCCCGGGGCTTGCTCTGCGTGTAGCGCCCCTCACTAAGCAGAGGCTGATCAAGATTAGCAGCGGCCACTAAAACTAATGGTGGCTTTATAATTTTGTGGTGCAGGCAGGGACCTGGACTTGGTTCCTTGCCCTGCCGCTGACCTGCTGCATGACTGCGAGCGAGAAGCTGAGCTGTCTATGCTTCAGTGCTCCAGCTGTCAGGTGGGCTCATGCTGCCCGCTGCAGAGACGACGTAGCTGCATGTCAGGCTTGTGAAATGCTTCAAGATCCATGTGGGGAATGCACTACCGAAGAGAAAAGTAATGTAATAAATTCAGCGTGTGAGTAATTGTTGGGAGTAGGGTAGAAGGTAACGAACGTGCAGCTTTTTGCAGAGATCCTTGACTGTTATGGATAAGTAGACAAAATACTGAGTGAATTTTCAGCTTGGATTGGAAAAATCTGTTACATACTTTGTTCTGAATTGAAAAGCCATCAGTTTGCTTCAGACTGTTGTGATCGCTTTTCTCTAACCACTAGTTACTCCACGCTCGTGTGCCTTGCTGGGGAGTAAGTGCCACACAGCCCAGTGGTGTGGAGGATACGTAATCTCAGCAGGAGCGTCTGCGTGCAGAGGCTCTTTTCCAGATGAGGTTTCTGACATGGTGTTATAACTGACGTGCCAGAGGTTAAACTGGAAGCCAGTTGCAGCGCTCGCTCCATCTTCCTCGACACCGTAATTTCATAAGGGCCACTCAACACCCCGGGCACGTTGCATCAGCCCCCAGTCATGAAGATACGTAGCAAAGTCCTTTTAGTTCTTCACCAGTTTTTTTCTTGGCCTCACACTTTTGATTAGAACAACGGGATAAGAAATGTCTGTCTGTATGTAGTGACCTGAGTGTGACCAGTAAAAACATGTGGCTGTAAGTACAGCCTTCCAGTAATCGGCCTTCCAGTAGTCACAGAGGTTCTTGTTTGTGCGGGGTAATTAACGCACAGAAGGGTTTGGTGACAGGTTCTGGGAGCTCCACGGATTACTTAAGCTACTGCTGCAGTTATGAAATCTTGGTTATTTGCCTCATCCAGGTCTTGGCGTCATCACTTGCATGGGGCAGCACAGCTTAGCTGGTGGCGGGTGTCCCTGTGGAGAATTATAAGGGGTGAGGTTCCTCTTCAGCAGAGCTGCTCCTTCACGCAGCAGCAATCACAGGGAGAGTTGTCTCATCCTCTGCATGCCTCAGAAAAGCAGTTCATGTTAGGGAGTGCTTCCTGACAGCCCCTTGCTGGTAACGTCTGCAGCCCATCTGAGGAAGATGGGGTAAGAGGAAAAAGAATTGGAGATAACCCAGTGAAGCTGACCATCTAGAAGCAGCTTAGTCTCTGAATTTTCTCTTCATGCACACCTCAAAGTAGCCAGGACTGGACACTCCTGTTGGTGCTCCACGAGAAACTCTCTCTGATCTTTTCTAGCTGCAGTTCCTTAGGCCTTTATCACTCCCATCAGCACGAGCTGCCCTACCTGTGCGAGGTGGGGCCCTCCTACATATCTGAGCGAAACGTTCTTAGCAGAGGGCTTGGGATTCAGAAACTTGCTCTCCAGAGTGGGACCTTCTGGCGTTATGATGAAATGACACAAAATCAGAAGCAAACCCAAATCCTGTGCTGTGTGTGCCGCTCTGGGGAGAAAATGATATAGGTTGTGACTGTGGCTCTGTGTAACCTCTGCCTGTGTGACCTGTCTTCCAGGTGCTCGTCTCAAACGGCTGATTCCAGTCAAGTGCAAAACCATGAAGAACGAGTTTCCAAGTATCTTAAGGTTCATTACCATTTGTGATTACACCAATCCTTGCACCAAGAAATGGTTCTGGACGAGACTGGCAAAATCCCTCCTGCTGCCGTGAGGCAAAGTCAGGGGAGCTGGGTGGTCTTTTGTCATCTGTCTCAGCTGTGCCTTCAGACTGTGGTGTCCTTCGCACAGAGTCTTTTACCACTTCAGAACCTGTATCCTTGAAGTCCGTGTTTGGAGCCTGCAACTGGGAGCAAAGAATTTTCTCTAGCACTTTTTTATAACTCAGAAGGGAAAATAAAACAACTGTGGGTGTTCCTCTTCAAGTCAGCGAGAACAGCATCCAGCATTTTGTGCAGTAAGCACTTTCACTGAAAACAGAGAAAATATACAATTAAAGACACTGTTTGATAAAAGAAGGCTCAATTTTAAGCATTTAATAAGACCTCAGAGCCTCAAACTGCAGCCATTCCCAAACAAATATTTTCTATTGGTTTAAAAGATGTTTAATGGCTGTAGTAAGGTCTAGGGTTGGTGGAGTTTTTAAATCCCTGTAAAATCTTGTGGCTGCCTGGTGATCCTGTGGCTGCCTGGTGATCCTGTGGCTGCCTGGAGATCCCATGGCTGCCTGGTGGATCTTTAGGAACTGAGGTTTCAGTGAAATGCCAGTGCCATGACTGATTTTTAGGCCAGGGGCCCAGCCTGCCCTGCCAGGGACAATGTCCCCTGCCCTGCGCTGCAGCCCCACTCTTGGCCATCGCGGGGGAATGAATGCCCCTGGGCTCTTACCTGTTCTGGGGGTGGAGAGTCTCCTTTGGTCCTCGTTTTGAGACAAGCAGAAGTGTATTTTAGTTGTTAAAGCACTGCAAAGAAGTGGATGGTTCTCCATTAGTCTTGACAATACCTGCAAAATTAAAGCAATTATCCGTGCAATTAGAAATGATGTGGAATTACTGAGGTGGGTTTATTTTCTGCAGATGTCTTCCTCAAGTTACATCACAATATTCCTGTTTTCATTTACAGGATAAATCCCTCGTGCCTAGTGATTTTCTTGCTGTAAGTGGTTGTTTTCTTGCTTGTTGAAAGCAGTAAGTGTAAGGAAAGACACATTCTTGGGCCACGTTGATTGTGTCTGTCTCTGTTCAAGTCACGTGTGATTAAGTGACCTTACAGCAACATTTTTTGTTCCCAGATCTTATTAAATGTTTACAACAGGGCCTTCCTTTAGTGGAAATTCAGGCTTAAAGTCTCTATTTCTCATGAAAGTCCTTACTACACAAGGTGCAGGCTGCTGTTGCTCGTTGACTTGGCCAGGAGCAGAGCTGTGCACCTAAGTGGGTCCACATCTTAAGTTGTTTCATCTTTAAGAGCCTTCCACAACACACCAGCCTCAAAGGTACGGGGATAAATCACAGAATGGTTTAGGTTGGAAGGGACCTTTATAAAGAGCATATTAAATTGTCACTTGGGCCGTTTAAAATGTAAAGGCTAATTAATAGGAGAGGGCGTATTTTAATTACTGTATTTCTGTGACTAAGACGAGGAGCGATGTTGATTGCTCTGCTTGTTGGACTTGGCCTCAAATCCTGCAGAGTGACAGTGGATCTCACCAGTTCTCGGTGCTTAGGGGTGAAGGGCAAGACTTCTGCCCAAAGTAGTGTTTTAAAGTGACCCGTTGGTGCATTAAACAGATGTCCAGTAAATATTTACTTCCAAAATTGGGAAGAGAGGGATCTTGCTTATGTCTCTGCAGCTCCTTGCGCTCTGCAGCTTCGTTCGCTACTCCGGCCGCCGCCTCGTGTTGATTTTACAGCTTAATGCTTTACTGGTTGGCATTTTTAAAGTTGCGTCTGGATGGGATTTTGTAATTTTTTATTATTTTTTTTTTCATAGGATGTGCTTTAAAGCATTACCAAGGCTGAGGTGCAGACAGAAATGTGTTCTGCCTTTCCCTCACCCACCCTGTCAATGAACGGTTCCTTACCAGGTGGTCCCATCCACGGGCCACTGCTGATCCCTCCTGGCCATCAGCAGCCAGCCCTTGCCATGAGCATGGTGGAGCTCCTTCTCTCACATCGTGTTAGCTCAGGGGCTGGATAGGCCCACGAGCTGGGTGCTTTTCAGTCCCTCCTACAAACATAACTGCTGCCACCCTGCCAAAGTGATGTTTGCACCTCTCTGCCTTGCTAGAACAAGTGAGAAGTCAGTGGGCATGGGAGGAGGGAAGGTAAGCTGACGAGGGGTTTCTGAATAGTTCATCTTCACATCCTGTTGCCTTCGGGCCGTTCCTGCAGAAGCAGAGACAGCTGCTTGCCTCGGGGTTTCTGCATAATCGTTAAATGTTAATTATAGAAGAGTTTCTGGAGGCTGCTTGATCCCCCGGTGCTCCTGGGGCTCAGTGAATTCTCATACTCTGGAGTGTCTATAAACATTAATTACGAGTCATTACTTGCAGGACCAAACCAGATTCCTCTTGTTTTGAGAGCTGAAAGGACTCTGGTCAGTAATGAGGGGGGAGCAGAGGCAGAGGAGGACACGCTGCAGTCGCTAGAGGGAGGCAATGGCCCGCGCTGGCTCCCTGCGAGCCATCTGGGCACTGCTGGGCATGGAGCAGAGACCACAGGGATGGACCTGCTGTGGGATGACCTGCTGGAGGATGGACCTGCTGGGGATGACCCGCTGTCACAGCCGGGCTCTGGGAAGGGGAAAAGAGCAGTGGGTTTTCTTCCTCTGCCCCTTTCACCTCCTGAAGGAGGTTATACGAAAACTAGTGAGAATTTTGTCAGGTGGAACCTCGTGTGGTGTCTTCTGTGTGAGTCCTGAGGGGTGCTTTGGGACTTGGGATGTGGCAAACAAGAAGAAAATAATAGCAGCAACAATAATAATGTTTGTAATAGATGATCACGGAACAGGCAAGTGCTGCTTCTGGAAGGGAAGGCAAAAACAAGAGCTGAGTTTCTCAATCTCCCAACTTCCAGTCGACAAAAGCTATACTCCAGGTAACTGTGAAAGGTGCCAGTGCTTCGGCGGGATCTCCTTATCACAGAATGGTGGGGGTTGGAAGGCACCTTGAGAGATCATCGAGTCCAACCCCCCTGCCAGAGCAGGAACACCTAGAGCAGGTCACACAGGAACACATCCAGGTTATCACCCTGCTCCTTGTGCCCTGGCCCTTCTGCCTGCTGGGCCAGTATCGCCCCGACGTTGCTTTATTCCAAGCAGTTACAATTTGTTTTGTAAGCCCAAATAATTCTTCTGGGGTAAAATGAGGTAACAGGCGTACAATGTAAAGTGTGTGCTTTAAATGTGTATCCTTTTCTATGCAACAACCAGACTTTGTGCGCTTCTGACGTTTTCCTATCTGGCCTGTCACGGGAACTTGATGAAGTGTGACATCTGCGACCGATCTGAGATGTCATTATTGTGAGCGTGCGTTGGTGGCAGTTGTGGTTCTCGTCCCCTCTTTCACGCTCCGTGGAAGGTCAGAATTTTGTACGCCTTTAAAAAAGGGATTTACAAAATTGGCATATTACATTTATTTTTATTTTATGGACCTGCTGTGGGATGGACCTGCTGGGGATGACCCAGTGTCACAGCCGGGCTGTGTTCCTTTCGCTCACTGAAATGGTCCTAGTTGAATCTGTTAGTCCCAATTCGTTTATTTTTATATACATAT
>JAAGNO010013918.1:0-105300 GCA_033439905.1 Ceryle rudis | reverse complement strand
TGTATAATATAGCATTTTTTTATAGTCAGAGTGATGTGATGTTGGGTTGATGTGTAGATAATAACGAAGAAGAGGGGAGGGAGAGGTGGGGGGTGGGGGGGGGGGTTGCAGAAAAAGACCAGTTCCTGAAACCTAACTTCATTGTTGTTTTGAAGCAAAACATTTGGTGAGTATGTATAGATTTCTGCATACTTTATTTTTGCTAAGCCACAGGAGCCCATGAACTCCCAAAATAGAAATAAGGGATGTGCTGGATAGTTTCCCTCATCAATTCATTAGGGAAGATAACAGTGGCAATTCAGTGCCTGTGATACAACTTTCCTGTACGGAATGACAAAACCAACCCTTTTAATCTCCTACTGGAAATTGCTTATGAGCTATTTTCTTGAATGGCTCCAAGTAGCTTCGTTACTGTGGGAGAAGTTACGAATGTGTTTATGAAGCTCTTCAAAATGAATAGAAAATGAATAGAAAACAATGGTACACTGCATTTCTTACTAAATAATACTATTCTCAAGCTCATACTACATAGTTGAGTCTGATTTTTGCCTGCAGTTGATAGTGCTTTGTTGAAGCTCAGATTCAAACAAGAAGTCCGCAGTGTAAAAATCTTGTCTTTTGATTCATGTGTCCTCCTTTGCACTGCAAATATCTTTCTGCCCTTTCATGAGAGTATGTTCATGAACCTTCCCTCAGGCTTGGAACCTAAATCCAAGTGCAAATTTAGGTCTTGAAGTTTTAAATGGAAAATAGTCACTTGAAATGGGGGGTTTTCTGTTTTCTTCCTCTGTATATAGAATATGGTCAGGAATGCAGTAGATTTTTTAATTTTATTTTATTTTTTCCCCTGTCAACTGCAGAGTTTGTTCCCTGTTAAGATCTGCTAATGGGATAGAAAATCTGGTTTGCTCAAAAAAAGTGAGAATCAGAAAATGACACAGTCCTCTCTGAGTATTTCAGATGATGCAGTGGCATTCCATGCTCATCATTACTCAGATTTTTAAAGACAGCAGTAGCAGTGCCAAAATCTTGATCAGGCATCCACCAGCTCCATCTCCACTTAGCTGCTTAATATTTATGTGGTCTGTATTTCACTTCAGTAAATAATATATTTAATTAAATTAATTATGTAGCAGTTGCTGCATATTGTAGCAAGGTGGGGAAAACATCACTCATGAGGAACAACTTACCTTTTTATACCTCCTCAGCATTGTTTAGCATAGTTTATTTTTTGCCGGAGACAAGAATGGCCTTTTGTACCCTGTTGCATGGGAAGGATGGTTTTCACATGGCAATGGTTCTGTGAAGGAGGTGGCTGGATAATCCTTTTCTCCCCGACCTTGTGTCAAAAGCTTGCAGGGTAGGAAGTGGCAGCTGTGTTTCCAGCTCCAGAGAAGGATGGGAGTCTACTTGGGTTTGTGGATTTGGTTTGAAGTGGCTTGGGTGCAGTTCATAACCAGCTTTTCATTTTTTATCAAGATTTGGGGAGCTGAAAGTTCCTGTGCGGGAACAGATTGGTGACCCACTTAAGTCTGGCACTTTTCTATCTGGAAGTGCCTTATCTTTGATGCTCCAGAGGAAAGTGAACTTCCTCCGCAAGTACGGTGTTTATCAAACTGCAGTTGAGCATCATGTTGGAGAGAGAGGTGCTGCTTTCTCATGCTAGGTCATGAATAGACCACCACAGGCTAGGATTATTATTTCATGTAATCCACTGTAAAAACACAACTCTTCTGCTTCTAAGTAGAAGTGCTACTTCTAATCAGGCTTGAAAAACTGGCCTCAAATCATGTTATAAATTGGAGACTTAGCCCAGTGTTGTTAGTTTCAGATTCCTGGAGCTTTCTCAGTTGTTCCAACACACAAACAGGCTTCAGTGTAATTTTGTCTTGTGTGATAATGGTTTGTTGATGGATGGAACTTGAAATTCAGGGTGTGGCAGCTAACTCCAAAAAGAAGCACTCACTAAATCAAAGCTTTTGAACTAAACTCTCTTACTTTAGGCAGGCACACCACGTAGCTCCGCCATGACATGTATAGAGTTTACTCCTACGGTAGTCCCAGTGCGAGCTGCTGTAGACATGTCTGCACCGTTTCTTCTCATTCATCACTGTATGAGCGATCTGGAGACCTGTGTAGTTTTATGTTTGATGCAACAATGCAACAGAAAACAAAATTGCTACTGTTTCCACAGCAACTTGTGCATGGGACCCTGGCTGGAGTGAGACATCAGTCATGATGCTGTCAGTCCCTGTAATTGGTGACTTCAGTAAAAGCTTGTCAAAAGACAGTGTGTGATCTCATGCTCCTGCCAAGCCCCTCTTGGTTATTGACATAAGGGGACTGCAGTGAATATATGACCATAAGCACAGCTCTAGATTTCCTTTATTTCTTCGTATTTCAGTCCATGCTGCTGCTTTGTTTTGATTCGCTCTTCCATCTGCAGGTAGTCATTGCAGAGCACTTCAGGATTATCCGTTCAAATCTTGCTGTGGATGGCATGGTCAGAAGTAGTTAGTGCCAGGTGACTGGTGACCTGTGAAGAATGGTCTGTGAGGCTCAGTGCTGTCTCGAGCTGTCAGATACGAACAGCCCACATGCTGTCAGCACCGGTGGCTCCCTTAGCAGTGCTGTTTAGGGGACCGAGGTCCTAAATTTCTTAGGTTTTTATTCCTTCAAATTGCTTCCTCCAATTTAGATTGCATGCTGAGAAAGTTTGAAGATGATTCTACCCTGCAGTTTTCATGGCTGAAACAATCTGTGCATTTATACATGTATCTGTGCATAGGTTTGCACATGTGTTTGCATAGTTCATAAGTCATACAAAAGCCACCCCTATTCATTGTGCACTGATGGCAATAATGGTGTCATTTCTTTCACCAAAATGTGACTTGCAATGGACTTGTAATGGACATGCTCTAAATGGTGAAAGATCTCTCAAGCTGATTATGTGCATATGTGTGACATCTTTACCATAACTGTAGAAAGCAGAGAGAAAAAAGCACCATTCTATTGACAAGAAACCTGTTACACTATAAAATGCAGCAGAGTCCCAGGCATTTGCTACTGTAATTACAGTTGCAAATCAGTAAACAAGAGTTTGCTTTTAGTATTTTACACAGCTTTCTAACATGTCAAAATAGCCTTCTCTTTTAAGCAGCTATTGCTCATGTAGAATTTGAGATCGTCAAGAGTTGTCTGTCAAAATGTTTTTAATGAAGAGTTTGCATAACAGTGGCACATTGATGTCTTTTGCTTCTAACTGTTGACACCAATGGGCTAAAAAGCTTGGTTTAAGGGAGGGAGAATATTGTATTAGTTCAGGTTATTTGCAGAATATGTTTGCTGAATTAATTTGCTAAGCTTTGTTTTTCTGCTGAATATTGAACCTTATTTTCCAACTGTGCATATACTGCCTGAGGGAAATAGCTCCAGCTCACATTTTCTGTGACTCCATCTTCTCATAATGCAGCCCAGGCCTGAGCCAGGGGTGCTTTGCAGAGTTAATACCATAGGCTGTGTTAGGGGAGGCATGGTCTGGTCAAAAACCTGCTGCCTGGTACTCTCCAGGCTGCTTGTTGCACATCAGCAGCTGAATAAGTGTCATAGTTTCTTTTTTCCCTAAGCATCATTTTGGTTAATTGAATTGATGTGGTGAAACCTGTCTCTCCCCGTGATGACTCACTCAGTAGATACTCATTTTGTGAAGCTCTAGCTAAATTAGCAGCAGTATATAAATAAGTGCCTTGGTAGTTGTTCCTTCACTGGTAACCTCCTATTCACCATAGAGATCTATAAATGCTAAAGTGTGTTACCAGTTTCAAGGTGACATTATTAGCTCTGTTTTACCCTTCTAATAAATATCTGAAGAACATAGTTGTTATTTTCTTTCTTCCCTGAAACACCCTGAAGCATGAGGGAGCTGTGCAGTATAATCTGCCGTTATCTGAAATAAGCTGTGAAATTCAAAAGGCAGCAGAGATAAAAGCTCCATCAGGAAGAGGACAAGTTCCATCAGTGCCCCTGTCCTCAGCTGTCACTGGAAGTTAGTCATGTGGGAAGCAGCCAAATGGCCCTGCTGGCCGACATTTCGATGCTCCGCCACACTTTGGGTTTGTTGGGATCAGGAAAGGTTTTCAAAAATGGGGACCATATCTTTCACAGTCGTGTAGCATCCACTATCCGAGGCACTCAACGTCCTTTGCTGACATCTTCGAATTAAGTTTCACTGCCCCTGTGTGATTCAGTATTATCTCCGTTATACCAGGAGGGGAGACTTGGACAAAGACAGATGAAGCTGTTTGCTGAAGGTCACACAACAATTCTCTGTCAGTGCTGCTCTGCTGCTTCCCAGCACTCTCTCAGATGTAAGGTTGTCCTTTCTCCCTCAAGGGTGCTGAAGGGAGGTGTATTAGCCCTTTTTTTTGTTTGTTTTCAGCCTCCTTTTCCTGTGTTTCAACAGAGTGAAATTGTCTGGACTGGTGAAGCAAGTTGTCTTCAGACATCTTGTCAAATTAAATTTCCTTGTCTGTATGTGTGTGGGGCTGCTTGGTGGGATTCAGCAGGTGCAGAAGGCACAGGCATGCTGGTGGTGTCAGAGAGATAGTCAGAGGCACTTATGGGACCCATAGAGGCTGGCAACATAGAATCATAGAGTGGTAGAGGTTGGAAGGGACCTCTGGAGATCATCAAGTCCAATCCCCCTGCCAGAGCAGAATCACCTAGGGCAGGCCATACAGGAACAGATCCAGGTGGATTTTGAAAGTCTTCAGAGAAGGAGACTCCACAACCTCCCTGGGCAGCTTGTTCCAGGGCTCTGTCACCCTCACAGTAAAGAAATTTTTCCTCACGCTGAGGTGGAACTTCCTGTGTTCCAGTTTGTGGCCATTACTACTTCTCCTATCACAGGGCACCACTGAAAAGAGGCCTCTACTTGACACCCACCCTTCAGATACTTGTAAACATTAATAAGATCCCCTCTCAGGCTTCTCTTCTCCAGGCTAAACAGCCCCAGGTCTCTCAGCCTTTCCTCATAAGAGAGATGTTCCAGTCTCTTAATCATCCTCATAGCTTTCTGTTGGATTCTCTCTAGTACTTCCCTGTCCCTCTTGAACTGGGGAGACCAGAACTGAACACAATACTCTAGATGTGGTCTCCCAGGGCAGAGTAGACGGTCTATTTTAAATATTTGGTTCAGTCAAGAGTAAAAGATAAAATGTATTTGTAACTGTTGCCATTGCGACAGCTGACAACAGACTGACTGTTTCCTCCATGTACTGTCTAATATTGAGTCCACCAATATTCACAAGAGTTCTTGTCTGTCGGGGTGAAGAGGATATTTGGCACTGCACAGAGCTGTCTATCCAATGCTGTCTGGTTTATGTTGACATTAAAGAGCAATGCTCATAGGCTCTCCAGCCACAGATTAGCTGGTGACAAGAATCCCCAAGAGCAGGGTACCTGCTGCGAGTGATTGGACAGGAACCTGGTGCATTCTGAAATACTCAGAACCTTTTCTGCAGGGTCTGAGGGAGTATGCACCACAAATTTAGAGGCAAGAATATGAAGAGGGCACTGTTTCCTTGACAAGCTCACAAAGATAAGCTGGCAAAATGGGACTGTGGTGGCCTCTAACATCATTATGTGGTAATCACTCAGTTGCAATTAAACATGTTCAGCTGGGTAGCTCCACTAAGCTGCTGGTGGTGTCCAGGCATAGGGTCATGGGAAGTCGGAGCTGTTAGCTTTTCTTTGTCATATGTTACTTGCCCTTCCCTCAGTGTGTTGCTTCTGAGACCAGCCTTGACAATGAGCAGGATGCTTCCAGGGCTCAGCAAAGCTGTGCTGTGGTCTAGGTGTCTGATTTATTTTATTATTTATCTTATTATTATTTTTTGTGCTTGGAGAAAGAGAAGCTACTATAAAGTCTGGAGTAGTTTTTTTCCCTTATAATGGTAACACTAGGAATGTTGTGTGGCACTGACCCAAAATTGTCAGGCTGTGGTTGTCATGTTTGTTGTTGTATTATGACTTATTTATTACAACACTTCAACAAATGTAGTGTTTTATTTTCCCCTGCCTCTGAAAAGTGACTTCTCATTTCCCAGTGATAAACATCTCTGACAGAAATTTAGGGTCTTCCTCTTCACGCCTTCACCTTCCTTAGACCAGCAAAAGTGCTGACAGTGGAAAAGGTCTAATGAATACTATCAAATCCCACAAATGCCTTAAATCCTCAACATGTTCTGTGTAGCAGAATGTTGGTAAACTCTCTTAAACTACCTGTTGTAGAGTCCTGTCTCCAATGGTAACATGGTCCTGAAGCCAAAAGCCCTTTCCAATACATTAAAAGTGGGGTAATGTGAAATAAAATCATTCTGGACAAATGTGGGGAGCAGAGCTGTCAGCAGCCAGTCAGGGGGAAAGTCACTTCTACTATGTTAGTGCATAGCTAACAGTGACAGCAGATAACATAAATTGCTCTGGCTTTCTCAAGGAGATACTGGCCCAAAATTCACTTGTAGGGAAGACTAATAGTTCCCTTTCCTGATGCCAAATCAGGCCAAGTTGAAATAGCATTGACCGCATAATAGGAAAAAAAAAAAAAGCATTGCCTTTTCTTGCCATGCCTTTTGTTGGGCAGAAGTTAGTTCATCAAAGCTCACTCATTTAGGAGTGATGAATATGTGGAACACTTAGTTTTACTAGTTCCTGTGTCCTAGCTTGATGAAATGAACTATCCAAGGACTCCTTGTCTGCCACATAGGGAAACCTAAAGGATATTTAATGACATGAAGAAACTGAAAGGACAACCATTAGCAGTGAAGTGTCTGGGTAACTCTCTTAAAAGTTAAGATGAAAAGCTTCGGTGAAAGTGACCTTCACGCTTGATTTTTCCCTCTCTGCTTTTCTCCACGCTTAAAGCTCTAATAATCACTTTTTCCACTTTGTCACTGTATCGCTTATTTCAGGAAACATTCCCATAGCTAGGCAGAAATTCGGATCCAGAGTGGTAATGTCTGCAAATGTTTGGGTGGATGCAAACCACAACCGCTGGTTCAAAGGGTCTGATCTTTGTAATGTACTGAACAAAAACTTGACATAGGTTGTTATATAGGGGATTTTAAAATATTTTATTTAAAGCTTGATTATAACTTTAAGAAAGGATAAAATGATCAACTGTTTCTTTGAGTAGGCTACGCTGTCCCCTCTGAGCAGTGCAGAAATTTGCTGGAGAGCACAAGGAAAGCATGTGGGGAATGGAAAGACTATGTACAACCAGAAGCTGTAACTCTGAGGGCTCTCAGGCAGCAGACCACAAATGCTGGTGTGCTGTAAGGGGATGACAGACGTAGTCACGTCTGGATCAAATGAGAGGACAGGGAAGGAAGGAGATGTGGTATCTGAACAGAAAGGGAAGAAGTGAAGAAACATCCAATGCTCAGAAAAAAGGAGAGCAGAAAGTGCCAGTAGTCAGGCTGAAAGACAAGAGGAAGAAGGAGCCTTTTGGGAAGGAGTTATCTCTAAGGCGGTTTTGTTTATTTTGATCTAAAACTGTGACAGACTTTTGTAATTGTGACTGAAACCCAAATTAATGGCCCTATTTGAGACACCAGTGCCTGCTTAATTGCTTGAACTGGGGATAGTTTAGGTAAAGGCAATACATTTTGCTTTTAAGAAAATTAAAGGTTTATTTTGCTTGAAATTGAACTTTTCTTGGTGTGATAATGACATAAATCATGACTTGTGTTCCTTTAGCTTACAGTGAATAAAAGAGTAAGAAGTTTATTTTCCTGTATAAAAGCAGTTATTTTATATTGGTTTTCATTCTGAACATTCATTGAAATAGAAAAAGAGACAACAACATTTTATCAAAAAATTATGCTTGTGCTTTTTAAAGGCCTTAAGTGTTCCTGGAGACATGGGACTCATAACACATTCCAGAGTAGTTTCCTCCTAATACGCATGGAAAAATCTCCAGGTATCCCTAGACTGGAAGAAACTGTTCTGATCAGCAAATAACCTTACATAAAGTTCAGGTAAAGGGAAAAAGGTAGTATTAGTTTTCATAGTGTTTAAGGTGGGGGAAAAGCAGTGTTATTCTATCACAAATTAACTGTAGGTATCTAGCCCTCCCATAATCTATTTAATATCTCAGGATATTTTCATCTTTGTGACTTTATTCCCACTGAGAATTTGTTCAGGGCATGTATTAATATATAAACAAGGTGTGAACAGTTCAGTTAAGTGACAGCCTGAGGTTAAAAACACAGTGATCAAATTCAGTGTCTGAAGTTGGCAGGAAGATTGTCTTACCACCTCAGGAAGACCTGAAATTAAACTTGTTTTGAAATGTAGGTGTTAATCTATGAAACTCACTTGCACATCTAAACGAGTTGAGGAGAGCTGGTTGAGCTCTCAGGCTGCATTTAGGAGAGAGAGGGACTGTGATCCCACCGTGTAACCTCTCTGCTGAGGTTGTGTTTTGTAGCATCTGTGAGAAGAAAACCTTCAGTTAAATTCAGAACTGTACTCCCTATCTGGCTGCCAGTGGTCTTGGACCCTTGTCACCAGAAGTGGGGAGGGCTGTGCTGTCAACTGCTGAAGCTAACAGAGCAAACAGCTTTAGGTTTATTTTTGCTGGGCTTCTGAGACCTTACTACCTTGAAGATGGTTTTTGGAGATAGCAAATTTCTGCACTGTGCTTTATGTTTAGCTTTTTGTTCTCCCTGATGTTGCCTTCAGGTAAACACAGGAGGAGTAGCCTCAAAAGGAACAAAAAATCCCTCCTGTTTTAGAGGAAATGGGAGGAAGATTCATCTTCTTCTCCCAGTAGTCAGATCCTCTAATTGCTATGGCTTTTTGTGTATTTTCCTGTATGTGATGGATTATGTATGTGCCTGTGAAGGAGAAGTTAACTTGGCTGTGAAAATCTAACAGGATTTTCTCTATGATAATTTTACTTTTGGTTGTTTACTTTGTACAATGACCATGGACATGTACCATCCCATCCTACTGCATGAGTCAGGAGAAATTATCCTGTAGCTGGTCTGTCTCGAGCTCTTCTCAAGCCATAGGACATTAACAACTCTCTGGGCCCTTTTGGAAAAAAGCAGCCCTCCCAAGGTCACAGTACCAAGGATTCAAATGAATGTGGGAGGAGAGGGGGAAGTGGACTGGATAAGAAGCTCTTTAGGCTGGTTGCAGTATACAGTCTAAGCCACTTCCCATGTGGACCAAACACCACCTTTCTGTCACCCCTAATCAGCAAAAAAACCCACAGCTGCAGTTGGATTGTCAGTATCCGACCACAGTCTTCCAAGCTGGTCTATGTTGTCTCATGGTTTCTAGTCTCAGGGTTTAAATTTGGGAGGCAGTAGCTGTGTTTCTAGGTCTGTGTATGTGTAGTAATGCACATGGTATATTTGAAGCCCATCCTACCAGCACGGCCTCAAAGCACTCACGGTATAGAAATGTTACGGTCACTATTTTGCGTAAAACCCCCGTCTTTCCTTCCTTTTGACAGATTGAAGACATCATTACAAGAATGCAGGATGACAAAACAGGTGGAGTTCCCATCCGCACTGTCAAGAGCTTTCTGTCCAAAATCCCCAGCGTTGTCACTGGTAAGGACCCTGCATAGCAGGGAAGAGAGTGTGAGCTGGTATTTGATGGATTTGAGTGAACATGCTACTAAAGACACAAAAAAGGGAGGAATGTAAGAAAAAAAACCGTTCCCCTTGCTTATTTTTTCTGCACATTGCTGTTATGGGGTGAAATACTGAACCAACATAATTCTGTTTAAGTAAGCAAGCATTTGTATTTCTATGGGGTGAGTTATTAAAAATGTTCTTTAGTTTTTTTGGCTATCACAGTATCATCAGTCATTCACTAGGATGGATGATCTTATGGAAGAGTTCAGGAAAGTAAGTTGGAACTGTTTTCTCACTCATACACGGATACTTTTATTGGATCACAGGTAGAGGAACATGAAATACCTTTTATGCATGCATGCATAAAAAACATATGTACAAAAGTGTGGATGGTGCAGAAAACTGGGAGCTGGAGTACCAAACTGTTCCTAGATGTATTTCCAAACAGAGTATCTACCAGTGCAACAAAGAACCTTGCTCTTGATGTCTGATGAGTTTATTCTGGCTGATGTAAATTGCTTGAAGGGTTTATACTTGGGTTTCTGGTACCTGTTTTCCCTAACCTGGTAGTGGTATTCACTACGGTGCCACAAAACTACTTCTTTCCCTTTGTCCAGTATGAGATATCCAACTACTCCTTGTGCCTTATAATTTATGTTGTTGTGTATCTCTGTAAAGTACATAAGATTTTCTCTGTCTTGCAGAGTCTCTTTCCAACTGAGACCAGATATACTCACTGATGGGTCTGTTCAGGAAGTTTCCCCTCCTGTTCTGAAAAGTGAAGGGCTTTGTTCTCTGTGGCTTCATTGCAGTAAAATTCTGATGATCACTAAAAATGCAAAAGTTGAGTGGTTGCATATAGACAGCACACTGATAACTGAGAGAAGACTAGCAGGTCAAAGAGACTTTTCTTGCTCTTGGTGTCTTTATGCTATTGTAAAGTAATGGGAAAATACCTCCTGTCAACAGGGATGCTAGCAATGCAGCTTGTGTCAAGCTATTGTAGAGAAGGTTCCCTGCAGTGGGACATACCTGAGCCTGAAGCACTTCAAAAATATCTTTACTGTGAAAGTGATTGGATTGAACAGTTTGAGATTGTGTTGATTGATTCAGGAGTGTGATTTTTGGTATCCTTGTATCAAAAAAATTGTCCAACTTAATCTACAGAAAAGTAATAAAAATCTACAGGATTCTTGCAGATAGGGAAGAATATGGAAATTGGAATGAAGTTTTTGCTCAAATGTGGCTCATTCCAGTTAATCTCCTTTTACTGAGCAACAGGCTCTTCTGTCTGAAATTGATTTCAGGGTGGTGACTCAATGTAACTGGGAGTTGCAAGATTAGGGGTTTTACAGTGGAAAAGAAACATGAATCTAGAATGAGATGTGAAAATTGTGTTACTAAATTGCAGGTTATGGCTGGAACGGGTATGAGCTAACTGTTCTTGAAGGTTCCTTGGGAAAATAACCATTTATCTGATTTGAAAATTTATTCCGTAAGCTCAGGTCTTCAATATGCAGACTGGATGTCATAAGACTGAGTCAGCTAAAACAGATCTCTGGCATCCCTGTTAATACTCACTGGTGAAGTGATTGATCTAGTCATCAACCACCACTCGCTAATCAAAAGAAAAAGGAAATGGGAGACCTCACAGCATCTTTAAACTGATAATACTTACCCTGGTTAGCAGTTCCCTGGCATGATGGAAACTGCAGAGCACTCTGCTGTTCTGGAACAGCAGCTGCAATTGCATCACCTTGAAATGGTTGGGTTTTCATAGCCCAAGGAATAGTGAAAAGATGAACATAGAACAGGAACAAAACCTTCCTTCAGAGCTCACAGAAAATTCTCAGATTTGGAGGGGACCAAGCTCAGTACCATCCCCTTCATGTACTGAGGCAGCTCTCTTGTGATGTATCAGGCAGTGCATGAAGCCTCTGAGTTTGCAAAGTATGAGAAAATAGCTCAGCTGAGAGCCCAAAGTTTTCTTCATTTCTCCTTTCAGGTGCATAAACCTGCCTATTTGTAGACCAAAGCCAAAAGAAATTATATATAACTTCAGTACTTGTGATAGGTGGGTAAAAAGCTGGAACACTTGAAGAGGCAGGAGCAGGTAAGTTTGAACAGAGGCTGAGGGCACTAGGTTTACTCAGTCTGGAGAAGGGAAAGCTGAAGGGAATGAGAGGCTATAGAGAAGACAGGGTCAAACCCTTTCTTAGGAGCACATGGTGGAAGTATAAAAGACAATGCACACATGTTACAGGAAAAGAAATCTGAACTAGATTTAGGAAGAAAATTGTTTATGATCAGCAGCTGAGCATGAGCCTGGTGGCCTGGAGAGGCTGTAGAACCAGCATTTTGGAGCTGTTCAGAAACCCCTGAGCGCAGCTGAACTGAGCAATCTGACTGAACTGTGCATTTGGTCTTGCTTTGGATGGAGGTTGAACTAGACAACCTCCAGAGAATCCTTCCAACCTGAATTATTCTTTTCATTGGATACTCAGTTTAGTGCTTGTCTAATTCCATTCAGTGTCATGAATGCAAAATAAGACTTTGTATTTTCAAAAACTTTGGAATCCCTCTTGGGAAGAGCTTAATTTCTAGACTCTGGCAGTCTCACACATGTTTTATTTCTACCTGAAAAATGGAACAGCAACACTTGAGACGTGATTTATTTGGCAGGCTCACAGTGACTATGATTAACAGGGGTTTATTTTTGCTTGACACTTCTATTGTAATTGCTTTTCACAGGAGAAATGTAAAATCTTAAAGAAAAAGAAACATTACAGAAACGCCTTAGTGCTCTAAACAGGTGTCTCTGTTTATAGTACAGCAAACTGGGTGTTTGATTTAAAGTTTGAATACCAGGGAAAAAACTGCTCATCTCTGTTTTCTTTCCTCTGTCCTGATGCCTAAGTTGTGAATGAGTCGTGTAATGTGAGGAGAAGGAGACTCGGGGAGTTGTCATTAATGGTCCTCTCTTGATAATAAGAATATGGGAAAAGGATGAAAAAAACTTATTTGAATGTATGATAAGTCTGATGTGTAAAGGCATGTTTTAAGCTGCATTAGAAGTAGATTTGTGTATCCTCTTCCCTGGCTTTCAGCTCAAAGCAGGTCAGTCAAAGGAGGACACATCACACCATTACCTTCTTGGTTAAGTCTTCAATTTTATCTAGAGAATGAAAATAAGACAAAACCAGTCTGAGTAGCATCTGTGTGCATGTATCTGACAGTGTCCAAGGCCAAGTTAAAAGTGTGGAATGAAAAACTGACTGAGGGCAGGTACTGAGTAGTGCTGTGGTCTGTGCCCAGACTGGGTCATCAGCCAAAGCACGTGATGGCAGTTGCTGCAATATATAGAATTGCACATTTCTCTTTTAGTGAGAAAACAATTTCCTCGGTAAAGATTTTGTTTCTGTAAATGAATCAGCAATTCTCTATCTTCCCAGTCATCAGACTGTTGTAAGAACATCTCATTATACTAACCAGCAACAAAACTGGCTTTCTAGTCTTTTTTATTTCTATACAATTGCATGTTAAAACTAACCTCCTGTTTGGTAGGAGGACCAAATGCGTGTACTTTCTTCTTCCACTGATTCAGACTTGACCCTAAGCAACATTGCCAAAACAAGTGAGAAAGAAGTCCGCGCTGCCACAGCTGAGCTTTCCAGTGCAAAAAATCCTTCTTCATCCTTCTCAATCTGCCTCCTGCCCTCAGCCTATTCCAGATTTCCTCTGGTCCCATGTACTATCTGATCCTGTGCACCTTTGCCACAGAAACCCAAAGGACACATGTAGTTTGCAAGCCTTTCACAATTCTGCACTCCTCCCAAACAGTTTTGATACAGCTTCTTCCTGACCCCTGACTCCAAGCAGGCCTATCCTCACAGCTCCATTTTGAGTGATACCTCCTCCTCCCAGCAGCAGTCCCTAGCTGGCACCTCTCTGGTGCACTGCTTCTGACCTTTACCCCAACACTGGATGCTTGTCTTGCTCTGCTCCCAGAGTTGCCTGTGTGTCTGTCAACAGATGGATGGGTGATCTCCCGGCTGTGTTCTGGCTTGGGTTAAGTGCTGCCATGCAAGCTTTGTTCACGTAGCCCTGCCAATGCATTCTGACCTGTTATGTCTGTTTGTCTTAAGTCCTGGACCTCTCTGAGCAGAAAGTGCCAGTATTACTGAAATAAGCCAGATGGCCTGTCATTACTTGAGACTCATGATCTCAACCAAGTTTAAACTGTTGTGTGTATCTGTCTGAAGAAGCCAGCATGTCTTGGCAAATGCCTATGGAGTTGTCCCAGAACACATCAGAATGTCACTTACTGAAATGCATTTGGCTGGAGTATGGAAATCTCAGTGCTGGGAGAGAAGGACTTTATTTTTCATAGTGTCCCCTGGCGGCACAGTTCAGGACAAACAAGGTCTGCTGGCGACCTCATGCATCCATTGCAAAGTGTGCTCCTCTGGTGCCAGTCTGAGGGTATTCATTGCCTTTTCCATTCAGAGGATCTCAAATGTATTTCTCATCCAGATGTGGCAGACAGAGGTGCAAGGGAGAATAGCGAGTTCCTTGGGAGCTGGGGCTGTTCAGCCTGAAGAAGAGGAGACTCAGGGGAGACCTCATCACTCTCTACACCAACCTGAAAGGTAGTTGTAGGCAGGTGGGGGTGGGACTCTTCTCCCAGGTAACCAACAGAACGAGAGGGCACGGCCTGAAGCTGTGCCAGGGAAGGTTTAGGTTGGATATCAGGAAGCACTTCCTTATGGAAAAGGTGATTAGACACTGGAAGAGCCTGCTCAGGGAGGTGGTGGAGTCGCCATCCCTTGTGGTGTTTAAGGAAAGATTGGATGTGGCACTTAGTGACATGCTTTAGCTAGGTGGTGGTGTGGGGTCAGGTCTTAGGCTGGACTTGATCATCTCAAAGCCTCTATGATAATTCTGTGTAATTCTGTGTATCCAGGGTTTGAAAGGTCCCTGTACAAAGAAAGAGGTTGTGGTGTGGGGAGCAGAACCAGGACTGGCAATGTTGACAAGAGCCAGCACCTATCACCTAGCAGGGCCCGGAGGGCAGGCTGTGAGGCTGGGTGTTTTGCCACAATGTTCACTTTCCTAATGCTTTTTTTTTCAGGGGTAGAACTTGCTCTGGTTGGTGCCTTATAGTAACTGCTTTCATTGGGACCAAAAAAGCTCCATAAGCTGGCTGCAAATGAATTTGGTTTCCCCTGGGCAATCTGTCCAGCTCTTTGCATCACCCAACCATAGGGTTTTAACCGGAGGACTGAGCCTGATACAGATTTTCCTGAATATTTGTGTAGTTTTGTTCTAGATCTAAACCACTCATCCTTTGATCTGAGACAGCACCAGTCTCTGAATCTGAACAGCTGAAACATTTGTCTAAATGGGTGTCTGGGTCTGAAATTCTAATCTGAATTTCTAGCCGGAGTCAGTCTTCTTATTTATATATTTTGTTGGCTGGTTGGTTTGGGGTTCTTTAATTATTTTGTCTTTATTTTACTGGTTTGCTCTGAGAATAGGATACTTGAAATGTGGTACTGACTATTTTAGGCAAAGTTAGTAGATCATTCCAAATTTAAACCAAGTTCTATCTTGTGCTAAACATGAATGAAAGTAATTAGTTAAAACAAGCAAAACAAAAAAAAAATTTGGCAAAACTTAAATCAATGTCCAAAATAATTTTGGGTGTTTATTGATTTCTAAATGGTACAAGGACCATGTTCATGGGTTAAAATTAACATACATTTATCTATACATATATAGTACCGTGTAATTTCTGATGGTTTTCCACATTTATGTACAGCAGATGCTATGAAGTAAATTCAGCAGTTGTCTAATTGTGTGGTAGAAACTGGCTTGCAAATGCTGTTTAGGCATACAATTCCATTTATTTCTCATCAAAAATCAATTACTCTGAGCAAGTTGTATTTAAACTAATTCAAGACTGGGCTTCTCCATCACAACTTGTATTTTCTTCTTTTATGCATCTCTTCTTCAAATTGCACCCAGTGGAAATGTAATCCATCCATCCCTCAATAACAGGGTTGTTACACCTTTTAATCTAGCATTTCAAAGCTGCTGTGAATCACATAGCATTAGACATGTCAGCTATTACACGAGTACCGCAGGCCTTGCAATTTATTTTTTTTTCCTGTAGCTTTCTCTTAAGCTGTCTATTCCCATGCCAGAAGACAAATTAACCCAGTTAAGGAACTGAAGAATTATTCTGTCTTCATCCACAGTTCCCCACTTCCTCCCTTTTTCTCTCCAACAGCAGCCAGCTTTCTACCTTTCAAAGGGTTAGAGGAATGGGGGAGGGAAAGATAAAAATCATCTCTCTGAGCGGTAGCAATTCTTTGTCTGTTGTTAAGATGCAAGTCAACACCTTGTGAAGCAAAAGTTTAAAGGATTTGGTTTTCAGAGGACAAGGACAGGAGATTGAATAGGATATGATAATCAAAGAAATAACAGAAAGCAAACCAGAATTAAAATATTAAACAGTGAACATTCGGTTTATCTCCCTGTGCCTCTGCACATGTGTACACTTAAATACACATAAAGAGCATGCATTTTTTTCTTAAGAATAAGCCTAAAAGTCTTAAGTGCTTTATGCCAGAAATAAACAAGGACAAGCTTCTGCAGTTGTAGGTGCTTTGCAGAACGAGCAGTGTTAGTGTTTGTGTATCACTGCCCTCTGCTGCAACCCAGCTATAGTTCAGTTTGTGCAGCTCCTTATCTTCATCACAAGCTTTACTGCGTTTGCGTTGCACTTTCCCAGCTCAGGTGTAGTTTGTGTGGCATGGTTTGCATGCGGCTCGTTCCACTGTGATGATCCTATCTGTGTGGCACGAACCCAGACCAAATATTGTGGTATGTGTGAATTTGCAGTTTTTCTGAGCCTTGGGAGGAAGGATGGTTTTCATAGCTGGCTGTTGATGCCACTTTTGTGTGTCTCGTTCGTAGCAATGCGTTCTCTTCAGGACTACTCATCTCTGCATAAGCGTGCTCATACATCAGACAAAGCTTGCACATCCCTTAAAAATGTGTGCATGCATTATGGGATAAATACTAAATGATTAAATGAAATCAAGCATCGCTGTTGAAATTACCAAAACCTGGACGTTTTACATAACCATGTACTTTCATATGATGGCACTTGAAAGCAGTCATACCTGAGGTAGCAAACACTAGAAGGAAAGCGCTTCACAGCAATGTGTGCATTAAAATTTGGCTTAGGCCACTGCAGAACACTTATGAAATGCATCCTGAGGCTTTAGTACTCAGTCAGTAAAATGGCTTCTCAAGTGCAATCTTAAAGCCCTGAATAGTACAAGGAATTTAATTTCCTTCATCAGTATTGTTAAGGTCCTTCCTGGTCCTACAAGTCCTTGCTGGATTTGAACCTCTGCATCTGTCAAGTGAAGCTATGATAAATCAGAAGCTTAAATAATCATGATACATGGATGTTCCTGTGGACAATAAAAGTACAAGGAAAAATCGCCAAAATCGCCAAATGGTCCAGCTTGTATCTTTCTGCCAGTGCCTTACCAGCTCTTCCTAGTCACCAGAGATGTTGTTAAAATGGAAAATAAAAAAAGATCTTCCAGCCACCCAGCCAGAAGTTAGAACAACACAGAATTACAATTTCTCTTATTGAAGAATGAGCATAAAAATTGCAGGGTGGAAGGCATCGTATGAAAGCTATGAACCTGGAACAAAAGCAGGTCTATTAAAATTGGTTTAATTTTTTTTTCTTTCTTTTTTTTCCCCATGAATTGTTTTTAGGCCTTTTCAGTCTTTCAGTAGAAACCAAAGGCTGAAATACAGACAGATTTTATGATAAATTACCTACTCAACTCCAGTGTTTTAGATGAATTGGTAATTCGGCCATAATAACAAAAGCTGTTACATATTAAGAGCATTCTTGATGCTGACTGCAGCTTTATTCTGAAACACAGCATTTAGCTGATGGAATATTGTGGCTAATGAATAAAGCATTAAAAAGAAAAGTCAACAATATTTCGGTGCCTGTAGAAATTCATAGGAATGAATGATTAATGCTTCTCTGCATTCATCTTGCTATCTTCAAAAGCACCACATTATTACAAAAGTTTGTTTCCACATCTGAATGACACAGCAAAAGAGCAGAGATTAATTATAAGTACTGCGTGGCTTTGATTTTTGTACGTGCATGTTGAGCAGACTGCACTCAAGCTACAATACTTCACCTCTTCTGTCTTCACAGCAACCTGGTAGTTGCACAGTGATGCTTTGGCCAACAGTTTTGTTTCTTTACACCTTATGCTTTGTTTCTGCTCTGCCTCCAACACCCTGTGGGCTGCTATACATTCAGTACAAAGAAAAGCAGCTTTTTTCCGCACTGTGCCTGAAAAGCTGCATACCCACTGAGGAGACGTATGTGGAGATCTGACCCTTAGACAAACCATTTTTACCTTGAGGTACTGCAAAAGCAGCGATATGTAAGTGCCCAATGGTAATCAATAGCAATATGAAGGAGCAAATCTTTGAGTGCAATTTGACAATCCTTGCTTTGGATCTGTTGCTTTAATTCAGTGCGGCTCCAGCCTTTAAAATAATAAACCCCTCTCATGATTCAGCAAATATATTTGCCACTTAATTCCGTGCATATATTCTGTTCATTCTCATCTATTGTTCTTTGGCTGCTCTAGTCAAAGTAATTCTCAGGGTATTATTGGTTGAGCAAATTCTTCCCTCCATTTTAATTAAATGATTTATATTGCAAAACACAAGTTTGTCCCGGAGTTTAAATTTCCTGACTTTCACTATGTATTGTTCTAATGAAAAGCTGAAATTAACTTTAGTAACTGTAAGCCAAATCTCATTAATCATTTTCTATTCTTTTACATGTACATTAGTTTTGATAAGTGAATGATTCTCCTCTGTGTGATACATCTCCGTTACAAAATTGAAGTTACCATTTATGTAACTGTTGGGACAGGATGAAGAGTTGGGTTTGTTGGGTTTTTTACTGTAAATAAAAGAATTGCAAGAACAACAGCTTTACCAGCCATAAATAGCATATCAGTCAGAAAACGCTGTTGCTAAAAGCCGCACTGGGGACACTTGGAATACGTCTCCAGAAGATGCTGTAGCTGAAGGGGTTGGTGTAGTGCTAGAGTACACATGCTGTGTTACCTGAACAGTTGATGAATAACTTGTTTTATTCTGCCTGTTGCAGCAGAAATACTCAGCTCTGATCTGTGATGTATTTGCACTCTATAGCACCTGAGAGTGTCATAGGTTTGGCTTTAGAACCTTCCGCCAGAAATGACAAACAGGGAAATAAAAAAGCTTTCAGACTTTCCATATGTATCCATCCATCATTATAAATAATACACTTTTGCATGTTTTCTTTTTTTTTTTTTTTCCTGTGGGGATAAATTTCTCAAAATTGTGTGCTGATTTCCCATGGATTTGTTTTGAGTGTGGTATGAATTGATGAGCTTGGATATTTTTGATGTATGATTCACTACCACATGTAGGGAAGAAAATTATATTTTTGGTCCTGCAGAGAAATAAAACTAAGCAATTAGGTCTTTGTTCAGTTAATTCCTATTTGATGGCTGCATACTTTGCAAGAAGAGAGTCTCAGGGTTCTGCTCCATCACAAGGTCACTTGCACAGTAAGAATTTTCTCCATGCAGATACTTCCACAATATGGTCAGGATTGCAGATTAACCCTCACACAGATGAGTAATAAAACGTGCAAAAAACTTTGAGAAGTTGATTAATGTAAAATGCTAATTATACTCACACTATATAAAAAAAAAAAACCAACAACCCAAACGTGATATAAACTGACAAGAGAAATAATGTGTATCTGTAGCAGTGGGAGGTTTTATATCCAATTATTGTAGGGCTTTGTGTTGTAATACACAGAAAGACATCTTCTATTTTTTAACCTATTTTTATTGTGGATAGGATTACCTTTATTTTCTTAGGGGTTTTGCTGCTTGTTGTTCTGCTGTTTTGCTTGTAAGCTTGATTGTTTATTAGTCCATGCCAAAATAATTGTCATATTCACCTGAGTGAATGATTTCTGTCAGGTGGGTTTTTTTAGTATTTTACCTTTGCCATATCCAGTCAGTCAATTTCATTCCTATTTCCTGAGTAGAAACCCACACTTTTTAGCAAACAAAACATTTCCCAAATGTCCAGTGTTATTTTGTTGAATGCTGTCTAAATATCCTCCTACCAGAGACACAGTGATAACTGAAGAGTAACAAAGGTTACTGTATTCTGATGAACAGCCTTGTGATTGAAATTTTAAGGCTGTGGTTGCTGAAACTGATGAGTTGAACAGAGGCATATTCATCAAAGTTTATTTCTTTTGTCAAGCAGAAAAAAAATAGTCACAAGACTAGGTCTTTTAAATGTGATTTATAGTTTTGTATTATAACATCTTTTATTCAACACTTATGTCATTGCTACATGTATATTGCATTTTGGATTGTTGTTTTTTTCTTTAAGTAGGAAGATTTAATTTTAGAGCTCTAAAGAATGTCCAGTCCTTGACACAATGGCTTCCTTCCTTGGAGGAATGCTATGACATGTACTTGGAGATGACACATTCCTGGAAGTTGAAAACATACCACAACGTGAAACTGTAAAAAGAAAGAAGAAAAAAAAAACAACAAAAAAAAAAAACAAGACAAAACAAAACAAGCAAAAACAGAAAATCAAAACGAACAAAAAAGGCAAAGAAAAAAACCCCAACCAAACAAAAGACCACAAACAAACAAAAGCCTAAATGACAAAAGAAAAACCTTTAAAAATTAGTTTATCAGCACACCTTTGTTTACTGCTTTCAGAAATTTTCTTTGCTGCAAGTTTGGCATGTCTGGGCACCATGTTGTGCCCAGTGGGAGCTGACAGGAATCAGCTTAGATGCTGCAGCTGTGTGCCCAGCAATAAATAGCACAGGCAGAAAGACTCACAGGTCTTGTCGTGTGTCCTTGAACTGCTCTAAGTGCAGCATGTATTCCTGGCAGGAGAGGGCTGACCATGGTTGGGCAGAGGAGGGATGGAGACCTCTGTCCGTTGTGTGGTCCTTTGGTTCAGTCTGCTTATATACAGCTTCCCTGCCTCTAATCTTTCTTACAACTGTATATCTTACATGAAAATATCCATTTTTACAGAATAAAGTTACTGTCACCCTTAAAAAAGTAGTAATATGTGCAAAAGTCATTCCTGGTTTCTAGTCTGACTCTGCCCATATCACCATCTGGTATTGAATCTGGTGTTATGGTTGACAGTGAAGATATCTGTTAACTCCAGAAAGAAATAGCCACTTCACTTTCTGTTTGTGAAGTTTTAAAAAATTGTGTCCCTGAAAGTGATGCTGACTACAAAGCACTTTTTCCAAGATTTTAGTACCTCTTGTGCTTCTCCTCTGGACCCTTTCCCAAGTTTTTAACAAACTTTTGGAACACTGAATACCTGAACTGTCTGAAGTTTTCTATTAACTGCTGCACTAGTGTCAAGTGTGGGGGTAACATCACCTCCCTGATCCTGCTCCACAAACACTTTTCCCTTCAGAGGTGGAGCACCACACTCATGGCACTTGTTTGCCTACTGGGTGCAAATTCCCAACAGGAAGATGCCCGTTAAGAGAGGGTCTGGTAAGCACTCTGTTACCTTGTTCTTTTCCATGATATGTAAGCAAATTAATGAGTTTCTGCTTTTTATGTAGTATTTTAGTGTAGCTCAGCACCATCTCTTTCAATGACTTACTGCTCATTTGTTCCCTGTTCAGCTTTTTGCTCCCATTGTCAGCAATGGTCCTTGAGCATCAAGTTAAGGAACATATCTAGCTTACAAACATTATTTCACATCTTGTCTCCAATAAGGGAGCACACTGGCACATTACAGTCTTTCCTTGCAGACTGTTCTTTCCTATTAACTTGTATGGGCTTTCCTGTGGGGACTGTCTCCCTCATTCACATAGCTGAAAATCTCTGTGAGTTCCCCTGATTTTTTTTGTACAACGCAGCTGAGGAGCTGTCCCTGAATATGTTCCTCTGTGTTTGGATACTTTTATATAAAAACACAAAAGTATGTATTTCAATACCCTGGTGGAGAATAGCCTAAAAATTAAACTAAACGTAGGCAGAGCTTTTTTCTTGTAGAGTGCTGTGTTTTAAGAAAATAGTATTGACTGATTATAGTTAGCTTTCATAGAGCCATTCTTAATTAAGGTGTTATATTACCTTATCTTGTTAATCCTTCTTGTGTCTTGGGACTCAGCTGCAGGTGCTTTTTCTGTGTATGAACAAAATCTCAAGACAGAGCAGTGGTCAGGTTTTGCAAATTTCTCCACACTCCCCAGTTTTCTTTCCTCACATACTTTCTGGGGATGCAGGGACCCGTTAGACTGAGGTGCTCAAGGCAGAAGTGTTATGGTAGCTGGCATCACAGAGGGGGATCACCCCACTTCCAGCTCCTTGGCCTGTGTTGCTAGGTGCTGGCTCAGAGAGGGTGAGCTGGAGACAGATGCAAAAACTTGAGCTCCCACCTCTCTGTACTGGGGTAAGCTCTTTGCAGCCTTGACACTCCCCTGAAAGCTCTTTGCATCATTATTCTGTAACGCTGCTTTCCCCTTTCCTGGCAAAGTTGTCAGGGTTATGACATTAAAGCTGGGAAAGTGGGTGGAGATCTGAACTGTACCTAGTGCAATCAGGGCAACAAAGCTCAAGAACATACCTTGTGCAGCCCCTCTTACTGCATTCAGACAGCCTGTTTATGAGCCTTGTGCAAGCTAGATTTTAGCATAACTTCTAGTTAGGTATCTGGGTCATGTTTGACACACTCTTGGTTCAGCAGTGACGTTTCTGTGCTCCTACTTAGCTCTAAATTTGCCAGCTGTTTTCCTGAAATAATTCCACCTTCCATTAAAGGATTGTGTGCATTACGTAATTACACCCACCGTAGCATGAGGGCAGTCATAGAGACACAGAGGTAGAAATATCTCAATAGTTTTTCAGCAGCCTTGGCATTCTTTAATTGAACCATTAAAACTTGGTTTCCCACCTCTGTTGTGACAAGCTTCTCTAGCTTTGCTGAGCTCTCATAATGTCTAGACTCTGTCAGCTTAGGCACAGCTCTGGAAACAGCTGTCCTTTCTGCTGCTGAGTGCTCTAGTCCTTGCCTGCCAGCTGTTTAATCCAGAAATGTCAAGATATTTCCTTTCATTACCTCTCTGTTCAGCAGTCAAAGGATTTGTTGCCAGTTTGGATAGATTCAGGGATGGGTTGCATGAATTTACTTTGAAATGGTCTCAGGCCACAAAGCATTTTCTGGAACAGAGATTCATGTTACGTGAGTTAAAATAGTACCAACACTACAGAAGCAGATTTTAAGAGTGCTGGAAAAATCACACCGGTGAGTAGAGTACCAGACTAAGAAAAAAAGCTTTGTATGTGCAGTGTCAGGCTGGAGGTTTGTCAGACTGTGGCTACCATTGTGAAAGTAGGGATCATGCTGTTAGGGCCCATGCTGTTCAAAGATCTTAAAAAAAGACATCTGGTTTTGTAACCACCCACGCTTCTTTCCTGGGATTCCTGGTCTAGTCTGTTCATGGAAAAGAGTTTGCCCATTTTTGGGATAGTTCATTAGAGATTCACATCTGTGTACCGCAATAGGTGCCTTACTAGCACCTTTTAAAAAAATGCTGCTTTTTTTAAATTTTTTTTTTTAATTTTAAATTAAGAAATCCTGCTCCTCTTCCTAGTTCAACCTGTAGTCCCTGTCTGCTCTTTTTGCATTTGTGCATGGTACCTCCCCCAAAGGGCAAGTCCATCTGTGGACTTTCAGGTCCACAAACATTTTATTCTGCACTTGGTACCCCCACCATTAAACCCTATCTCCTCCTGGTGTCTTCTTTCTCCTCCCAGCTTCACCTTTTCTTCTCTGCCACTTCTTGTGCTTGGAGCAGCCTCTCACAACCTGCATACCAGGTGCATTAATGATTATCAAAGTGGTGCTTTCAGAAAGCCTTTGGGTGTTTCAAGTGCCTTTCATTTTCAAGGAATGAAAGCCAGCATTAGCCACCCTAACTCACCAATGAAGAAGTTAAGACAGGTCAGACACAAGTTGCTGAGCTCCTTGCCTGTGGTTTCATATGGGTTTTCTGTCTCTTATGTTGCTAAATTGTGCACCTTTATAGTACCCTTCTGAGGTTATATTGTATCTATTTGCACAAGTAGTGAAGATAAAAGTGACTTGTCTGGTGTTATATATGAAGGCTGTAGTGCAGGTGAGGGTGAAGACGTAGGAACAAGGCTGTCTTTTTTCTCACTGTGGCTGCGAGAAGGATGGATACATGGCAAGCAGGATCGTGGGCAGAGGCAGATTAAAATAGTCCGTGTTTCTTGATGATTAGAGCAGACATCTGGCAAGACATCACATAGGAATGGGAGCTCGGGGCATATGTGAGGAGAGGCTGAAAAGCCATCCCATTTTGATTGTTATGGTCACCTGCAGTTATGTATTTTCACTTCAGTCTACCTCTCAGTAATAGTGATCATTAATGTGGACCTGGAGGTTTGCCCTGTAGAACAGGAGGGGTGTCCTTCACAGGGGATGCTGAGAGAGATGCATTAATATGCTGCCACAGTGAGAGGTGAAACCTGCAGCTGGTTTCTGTCATGTCTGCACTGGTCTGTTGAGCCATCTTGCTGGCTTTACAAAATTAAAGGAAGGCGGTGGCATCTGCTCTTCAGCTGTGTCACTTGGCAGGGCCTGATCAGCCCTACTGGGTCTCCAAGCCTGTTTCCACCTCTCTGCGAAGGGAGGGAGTCACAGAGTTCATCCTGTTGGATAGCAAACTTTATTTCTGGAGAGGTATTGTTGAATTCCACTGTCCTACCTCTAATGAAAACCTCTATAGACTCACTAATATGGATGGCAGCTGCATTTTATTTTGTCACATAAACTTCTTTTTTTTATTCTTGAGCTTTATAGGTTAAGCTTTTGGTGTTGAAGGCAGTAATTTCATGGTACGTTATGGTGGCACAGGATAATATCCAACCTACTCTCTATGAATAATCAAAGCTGCCAGGTAAGGCTGTATCAGTGATAACAACATGCAATACAGTATTTTGGGTGAGAACTTGCTGGAGGGGTTTTGGAGTCTAAAGGGGCTGCACTCTATCTGTTTAGAATTCACTGCAGAGCTCTACTCTGAGGTGAGTTTCTACAGGACACAGACATAAGAGAGAGTCTGTAGGATCTCTGCTGGTGTTGAGATTCAAGTTTTCTAAAAGAGTAGCTTCCAGCAAAGCCAGGCTGCTGCAGACATCCATGCATGCAGCTTCCCCTGGAACCATTATGGTGAAGATGGTACCTTTGCAAGCTTTGTGTAGGCATGGGGGGGGACAGAAAATAAGTCATGTCCTTTCCAATTGTGTCCCTTTCCTCCTGCTTGTGGGGTTTTTTCCTCATAACCTGCAGCTGCTGTGAAGGGACTGTTCTCACAGTAAAGATAAAATGTATAATTACCCAGGAAAGTATAACTACAAGAAAAAAAAATACACCCAGTTTTTCCAGAAATCATAATCTGTTTTACAAAATGCTGACTGCTGAATAGTAAAGTGAGAAGAAATAACCCAATGAAATATGGAATTTAGTCTGGGACTATATGCCAGTACAAGAAAGAGCTGAATGCTTGAAACCAAGGGCAAGCACCTCCAGTATCTACATGGTTAGGTGAAACACTTGAAGTGCCTTTGAAGAAATAAGTCTGACATTACAAAATGTCTCTTAACTGTTATGGAAATACATCTTGTTGAAAGTCAATAGGATGTAAGCTCCTGAGGGCCTTTCAGTTTTGAAAATGGAACAAAAGGAGTCTTAAGTCAATTTGAAACTTGTACCCAGCATCTTCTTTTGAAAATGCAGAAAGGATGTCTGTAGGACACCTTTTTGTTGCGTTCTATTTTGACTGGGGTTGACATCGTTTATAGTCAAAAGATGGAACAAATCTATCTAGGGGTAATTCTCTAAAGCATGAACACTTATTAGGCTGCCATGGCCCAGTAATAACCTGAGGGGAAATGTCCATGTCCTTGTGTATTCAGGGAGGCAAAGGGATACAAACAACTAGAGAGAAGAAAAGGTGAAGCGGGCAAGGAGGTGCTCTGTTTTGCTCTCAGAATTACTACTTCAGAATACAAAATTACAGGCAACGTACGAATACCCAACAATTTAGTTTCATAAAAGGGAGCATTCTAAACGAGCACAATCCATATAATTACTCCAAAATAGGTTTAAGACAAAAATGTGCATTTAATAACCAGATGATAAAATTGAAGAGATCTTAATGGAAAAAAAAAATAATCTAATTGAATCTAAGCCAGCTGGGGACCTATTTATATCCATTCCCGATAGCCACTGATTATCCTTTCTGCAAAAAAGATAAAAGCCCCTATTTGTTGTTGCTATAAATCAACTTTTCTTACATTGTTTTAATACTAAGAAAGCAATTAAGCCCCATCAACAGTGTGGCTGTTTTCATTGGCATGTGCTTTGGCAGGGGGTGTTTGTGGGTCTTGGCCTCCTCAGGGAGGAATTCATTAGTGGTCAAACTGGTTTGTATTTATAGGTAGTTATATTCAGCAGAACTTAAGCCAACCAGACAATTGCCCAGCCAGGATACCATGATGTGGTTACAGGTCAAAGTATTCACTGGGCCAGTTAGGTAATGCTGGTGCTATGGAGTGGGTAAACAAGATCATGCCAAAAGCTCAAAGGCAGCCAACTTCCTGATGCCATTTTGAAAGCCTCAGAAGTGTAAGATTTGGAAGAGCAGTTAGCAGGTGGAGGTACCTATGGCCTCCCATGGTACCCACCTCCCTGTGCTGGTTCTGATGGCAGTGCTGTCACTCTTTCTCCTGCAGTCAGGGATTCGAATGACCTAGAGAATCCTCTGCAAGGGACTCTACCAGGGTGGGAACCTCACTTGAACCCCTCATGAGTGCCTTTTGGTCCAAAAGGCATTAAGGTGGCCAAGCAGTGCTTCAGATGGACATTACCAACCACTGTCTAGTTCCTGAGTATCTGCAAATGCTTGAAAACTCTTTTTTTTTTTCTGTCACTCATGGTAAGCCTGCTGTATGCTTTTCTGCTTTGTTGTCACTGCTCTGCTTCCTGAGCTTGATTGAAGATCCTGAATCAGTCAGTTTTCTGCAAACTACATCTGAAATGGTCATGAAATAAACATGTCCTTGCCATTTGGTGTTTATGTTTCAATCAATAGAAAAATCAGTTCTCCCTTGGCTTACCTATCTAGATTGGGGGCCACAACTGTTTCCCATGGGCTGAGGAAACAGCAGGAGAACAGTTTAAGCATGTTCAAATAAGTATCTTTTCGTGTTTAAATTGTTTGTGGGTTTTTTATCCATTTATGGTCTACTCATGAAATGTACAGTCACCAGGGAGAGGCCACAACTCTGTTGGCCTTTTTTTGATTTTTCTGAAGGTTTCTGTGATGTTCATTTTGACTGATATATGTTTAGCTGAAGCATAGATATTCTGTCTTGCTCACCCTTTTCGTCAGTTAATATTGCTAATAAAACGTGCAGCAGATGGTGAAAAGAGTAAGGGAAGAATAGTCAGTACCAGCTGAATTGTTTCACCTTGCTACCATTACCTCTCATCCTATTACAGGGCACCACTGAAAAGAGACTGGCACCTTCTACTTGACACCCACCCTTCAGTATTTGTAAACATCAGCCTGGAAAAGAGAAGGCTCCAGGGAGACCTTATTGTGGCCTTCCACTATCTTCAGGGGGTCTACAAAAAAGCTGGGAAGAGACTTTTTAGGCTGTTGGGCAGTGATAGGACTAGAGGGAATGGATTAAAACTAGAGATAGGTCGTTTCAGGTTAGACATTAGGAAGAATTTCTTCACCATGAGCGTGGTGAGACAATTGAACAGGTTGCCCAGAGTGGTGATGGAAGCCCATCCTTGGAGGTTTTTAAGACCAGGCTGGATGGGGCTCTGAGCAACCTTCTCTAATGGGAGGTGTCCCTGCCATTGGCAGGGGGGTTGGAACTGGATGATCTTTAAGGTCCCTTCCAACCCTGACAATTCTATGATTCTATTAATAAAATCCCCTTACAGTCTTCTCCAGGCTAAACAGCCCCAGGTCTCTCAGTCTTTCCTAATAAGAGATGTTCCAGCTCCTCCATCATCCTCATAGCTCTCCGTTGGACTCTCTCTAGTATTTCCCTGTCCCTCTTGAACTAGGGAGACCAAAAGTGGACACAATACTCCAGATGTGGTCTCACTAGGGCAGAGCAGAGTGGAAGGAGAATCTCCTTTGACCTGCTGGACAGAATCTTCTTTATGCACCCCAGGATACCATTGGCCTTTTTGGTCACAAGGGCACATTGCTGTCCAACAAGTAACTTATTGCTCACCAGGACTCCAAGGTCCTTCTCCATGGTTTTTGGGTGATTTATTTTCCTCTAGGAGGACAGAAGAAGTTCAGACTACACATGTTCATCCATATGCATTTTCTTCTTGAGTCCAGGCTTTTACCCCAAGGCATTTCTGAGATCCACACAAACATGGATTTCCCTTTACCTACCCAGTGAAACAGAAGTGAAGACATTTATAAAAGGCAAGTACATTTATAAAAGCACAGTAAAAAGCCTGGCACTCCCACTAGGTCTCACAAATATTTCTGCATGTACCTAACTTTATTCTGGGAGCTGGCTGTGCTGTGAAGGGGCAGCAGGCACTTCTCAGCAGCTCTCCTTGGGGGGGCTGATGGTGTGGTGATCAGAGTGCTGTGTCTGCTCAGTCACTGTCTTTCTGAGGGACTGTTAGTTGTAAATGCTGACAACTCCCTGAGGAAAAAGAAGAGCATCACACATCTGAGTGTGTTCCTCACGAGTGCGTTGGTCCTGGGGTGAAAGTGAAAAATAAACAGAAGATAAACAAGGCCTCTCCTCCCTCTCCATTTCCCTTTCCATACCTGTTCTCTCAGATACCACCTGATGGTGTGACCTGTTGTATTTTACCATGACGTTGTAATTCTGCCTGGTGATTTCCTGGGACCTTTTCGTCTCACTTTTTTTATAACCTCTGAGTGCCTTCAGGGGAGACAGCAGCTCTCGCTCTCTCTCCCCTGTTTCTCCCTCGGAGGGGAGGGGACGATGCTCGCTCCTTTCCGCCGCCGGTCCGTGTTTACTGCCGTTACCTGCGAAATGAGTTGAACCCGGAGATCATGAGCGGTGCTTTAGAAACTGCTTTGCCATTAGCCTCGAGTTCTGCTTGCCCAGTCCGGTAGCTGGCTTCGGGCAGGTTTCGGGCCAGGACCTCTGAGCCTGGGAAGGATGCTGGGCCGTACCCACAGGAGGGCGAGCCGGTGACCGCAGCCGCCCAGCCCGCGGTGGTGCCGGCGTCACCCGCCCCAAGCCAGGCAGGGGCGAGGCCGCCTCCTGTTCCGCGGGCAACACCACCACCTCCCGGCCGTGCGGGGCGGCTGCCGGCTCCGACCACCCTGCCTGTCCTGTCCGCTGAACCCCCCCCCGCCTGCTGGACCCCTGCCTGCGCGTCCTGCCTTGCCCGCCGAACCCCTACCTGCTCCGACCGCCCTGCCAGGCAGACCCTTGCCCTCCCTTCCTGCTTTGCTCGCCGAACTCCTGCCTGCCCTGTCTACTCTGCCCGCCGAACCCTTGCTTGCACTGCCTGCCCTACCCGCCGAAGCGCTGCCACAGCCCAGCTGCCACCCGTCTGGCTGGGGGGACAGCCCCAGCGTTGTCCCCATCAGGTATCTGTGTCAGGGCTGGTGCTCGGTGAGCTCTACCAGCTGCAACCCAAAGGTTTGTAGAAAGCAGGGAGAAGAATGGGCAAAAGGTGAAACGAGGGAAGGTGCAGTAGGTGTTTTAAATGAGAATGTGGTCTGGAAGTATTTGAAGAATGTTTATAATCCCAGGAAATATTTCTTGTCATTTTAATAAGCTCTAAAATCAACGCGGTCTGGTCCCTGTTCTGTGGTGGGTGCCCGGGACTTTCTAGAATCGGTTTCCAGCAGGTAACACTCAGTAGCTGCAAAACCAGAGTGTGCTTCCATCCTAACTGCTGCTCTGACATCCCCGTCCGGCCGTTCTCTGCTCTGATCGGGTTCGGTCAGGACTCTCTGTCTGCATTTGACCAGCGCCTGCTGGTGGGACCCTGAGGATATTGCAACATAAATGCTTGTTACTGCTAGAAAGCGAATACAAAAGTCTTGTGAGCACATGAGCACAAGTGAAATGTACATGCTTTTTGTTTGTTAGTTTGTTTAATATTTCCAGGAAGTTGATTTTTATTATTTACATAGTTCTAGTTTCTCCAATCACTTGTAAAACTGTTCACAGAAGACATTTTAAGCCTTCTATCCCTAAACTTCTGATGAATTAAAATACTTCCCAAGACCTTACAGAACACAGTGTTGCTGGCTTGAAAAAAAAGCTCTGGCTTTATGTAGAGAGGATTTTGAATTTTAAAGCCCTGGAATGTGTTTTTCTGCATTTTAAGGCTGTTTTGTGAAAATTTGTCCAGGTAAATTATGCACACTGAGAAACATTATGAGGTTCAAGGCTGTTCCTGCCATGCTCACCAGCACATTGCTGAGTTTGGAGCACTCAGAGCAGCTGATGCGCACAATAGTATATTTCCAGCGAGCTGTACCAGACTGGGTTTTGTCAAGAAACAGTGGTGATGGTTGAACCTTAACCTCACCCTCATGAGGTTTCCAGAAAGAAGCCAGTGAAGCTGATGGGTCTCTCACTGACACATTGTTGAATGGAGGAGGGAAAGCAGCAGCACCATCTGGTTTGTCCCATTGCTGCTAGGTGTTGCACCATGAAATTTTCTGAAACAAAAGAGCTACTCTGAACAAGGCTAATCCTCTCACAGCATGGTCCAGCAGGAGTAGTGATCGTGCCCCTGTACTCAGCACTAGTGAGGCCACAGCTTGAGTACCATGTTCAGCTTTGGGTGCCTCAGTATAAAAAAAGACATTGAGGTGCTGGAGCAAGTTCAGAGAAGGGCAACGAAGGTGAGGGGTCTGGAGAAAATGTCTTATGAGGAGTGCCTGAGGGACCTCAGATTGTTTAGTCCTCTAAGCCTTATTGCTCTCTACAACTACCTGAAGGAAGGTTGTAGTGAGGTGCATGTTGGTCTCTTCTCCCAGGTAACTAGTGATAGGATGAGAGGAAATGGCTTAAGTTATGCCAGGAGAGGTTTAGATTGGATATTACGAAAAATTTCTTTACTGGGAGAGGGGTGAGGCATTGGAACAGGCTACCAGGGAGATGATGGAGTCGCCATCTTTGGAGGCATTCAAAAAATGTGTAGATGTGGCACTTCAGGACACAGTTTAGTGGTCATGATAATGTTTAGTAGATGGTTGGACTTGATGACCTTGAAAGTCATTTCCAATCTGAATGATTCTACGATTCTATGGACAGTGGCTTTATGGAGGCTGGGCTTTGTGCTCCTGATTGGGTAATAACCAAATACGTAGGTAGCCGTATCTGCTCCGAGCTCATGTCACATTCAGGGCCTGTGGCTCTCTGAAATTGTGGCTATTTCAGAGCAGCCCGTCAGCTTTTCCAAGTCCAAACCCATACTTACATTGAAAGCAGTTAAATAAATGTTGGTCTTCAAATTCCTGGGTGGGGGGAGAAAAAGAAAGGAGGGAAACTATTTTACTAGATTCCCTCTGTCTTACTATGGAAACAAAAATGCCTTCTAAAATTCATAGACAGATATTCTGCAGTTATAATCTGTGTGGTGTTTTGACAGTAGATTCAATTATTTAAATTGAATGGCACTTGTTTAATGCATCTTTTAACTTTTCAAAATGCTTCTTACTTTCAGAAGTTATTTGGTAAAATAAATTCTAAGGATTTACCAGACAGGAAAATGCAATTTTCAAATATAGGTATTTAAGAGAAGCTGACTGTTGTTTTTATCACTTCTATTATTATACACAGCCTTGTGAAATACGTAAGAAAGAACAAATAATTCACCTATTTTGAACCTGTTATAAAATGATGATTACTAACAAATTTGTGCCTGTTTATTGTTTCAGTTTTATCACGAAATAGTTCTGCACATTTAAAATTCACACTGATCTGTATCTCTGCCCAAATTTGAAATGCAGGAACAAGCCATTGCCATCAAAGTCAGTTGCTCCTTGACAGTGTAAGAACCTTTTACACATAGTTTAAGGAACCATGTTTAAAATATGTCCTCTAGTGTTAGTGTCAATACTGTGTCTTTAGCAGTAAGTAAATTGTCAGCAGCTGCTATATGATTGCAGCTCATCTGGTGTTACCCTTTTGACTAAAAGAAATTACATTTGCAACCTTAATCCCGCTGGAGAATTCTCCCTGATTGACTGCTGCACCAGTACAGAGCTCCAGTGAGGCCAGCTGCATTCCAGTGCACCCTGCATTACACATGACTAAAAGGCCTATCAGGAAAAGGGGGAAAAAGCTGTACAATACTGATTATTTCATTTTCAGGCCAATCAAATCCTGGAGGGAAAAAATTTACAGGTGTCAGGTTATTTAATTTTCCAGATAACGTGACTATTATGGCATCACTGCAAACACTGCATGTGGTTCTTAACCTTTCCTGAAGAATAAGAGGGAAAAGAGTAGCAACATGTCGGGATGAAGTTGGTTTCTTAGAGAATTTGATGATTCTAGTTATCCCTATCTGTAACAGAGCACAGGCAATAGCATTGCCACAGTTAACATGGAAGCAGATCTATTGTGGCCAGAGTTCTTCAGGAGGTTTAAAAATTGAGTGCTTCTGGAAGCAGAATTATTGTGGAAATTCATAGGAACCCAGTGTAGGTGAGGACTACAGGGTCAGATCTCCTAGTAAATAAATATTGTGCCAAAATCATTTAAATGCTTCAGCTTTAAGAGCATTTCACTGTCTTGCCTCAATCGGTGACTTTTACACCTTTTGAGGGAAACTGTTATAGCACTGGTGAGGGCAAGGAGGACCTTGATGTGACAACCTTTGAAACCCGCTTTGTGAATGCAGTGTGAAGTGACCTGATAGTCATATGCTGAAATACACCAGTTGCTTTCTGTGTTTCATCGATCTTCCTCTTCCCTGGAGAAGAAAATTTGCTGTTAAAAATACTAGTATGTGATTGAAATGACAGAAAGATTGCCTTTGATTTAGACGCTGTGTGCATGAATTGCAGAGCGGTAAAATTGTTGCAGCTTAAGAAGATCTGACGCGGGAATCTTCAAAAGGCCCAAATCCAGCAGTGTTCAGAGTTGCTTCCCTTGCTGTTTTGTTGCTGAATCATTTTGACAGCGCAAGGAACAGCGTCTAAACACTACTACATGGCAAAGTGCCGAGCTGCTAAGCTGTACAAGCCACTTCAGTAGTCTGAATAACGCACAGGCAGAGCAGCTTGAAAAACAACTGTAAATTTATGATATATATATATAGGTATAATTACAAGGTACATCTGGAGACATCCAGAATTCTTAGCGATTTGTAAAAAGAGGTAATTTCTGAAGTGCTGTTCAGAGACTGGGACTACAAGGTACAATTTCCCTGCCTCTTGTTGACCTCTGTAATGTCTCTCAAAGCAATGTGCTTGTCTTTGGGTGTTATGGGAAGAACAGGTACAGGTTTGAATCACGCAAAGTGTGGAATTGTTAAATTTTTTTGTTGTTAGAAATTTCCTCCCATATTTCTAGTAACAAGGGTTTGCTCAGAGTTGTTAGAGGAGAGAACAAGATAAGGGCACAGGCCACACCATAGGTCTCTAATTTATAGCAGGCCAAATTCTAGCCAAGCAAAGCAATTGTGGGGGGATTGCACTGGGGTTACGGTACAATCTGGGTTCTGGAGGGTGCATGTGTGTGTTTGGGCCCACCAGCATGTATATTGATTGCACAGAACTGATAGCAGCTCAGATTTCCAAGGCGGGTGAGGAATGTTTAGCACAAATAAATCAGTGTGTCTGTTCCTGTGGTCAGCCTACTGCATGGCATCTCTCAATGCGAGCAAATACCAGTGTGTGAGCACCAGCAGGCACCAAGCATCAGGTGCGAGGGCTGGGCCAGCGTGACACAGCTCTGCCGAAGTGGAGTGAGAATAAGGCTGAGGCTGGCGTAGCACCAAATGCTTCGTGTCGGTGCAGTCCAACTGGAAAAAGACCTTTTGCTGGTATCGCCTTTTTTTCCAGTTGAAGAACTGGTTTAAACTGTTGCAGCAGACTGGGATTAACTGTGCATCCATTAAGAGGTTTGTTAACTCAGCCTTACTAATACCGCTGTAGAGCAATCATTTTAAATCCAGGGCTCTCAACTAGTGACATCCTTCAGCTCCTCAGCACTGGCTGCCTGCTTTTAAGTGTTGATGATGGGAGGGTGTTGCAAGCCAGAAGCCTGTCTTCGGTATGTCTTCTGTTACCTGTTTTCACGCCTTGTAAAGCTACCTGACCTATTTTTAGATGGGCAGCATTGTAGCGAAAGCAGTCTGGCTGTGATATCTCTGGGATCTTGCTATTTAATTTGTCTTTGTTACCTGGGTAAATTAGCCCACACAGAGCTCTGTGCTGTCACATCTGTCACCTAGTGAAAATCTCCTTCCAAGGGTCTGCGTCACTGAAGGTACACGCACTTTGGTAGTCTGGCCAACACGATGAGAAGGCAAAAGTCCTTCCAAATAGCAGTTCAGAAGAAGGAGCTATTAACAGGTTGAAAGTACACAAGGAATTTGGATTTTGCAAATCTAAATCTCCATCTTTCATACCTGTTTATATTTAAAATGCAGAGAGGAGAGTTTGTATGTGTGTGTGTGTGTTACCTGTACATATTTGAGAAAAAGATTAAATTCAGACTGCAGTGCTGATGGTTGAATTGTGACTTTGCAGCCGATTACTTTGTAAGCCATTTTAAAGTGTATTAGCACCTGCTTGCTAGAAATTCCTGTTCAATTCCTTGTTAGAGATTACAGGCAGCTTCTGGGACTCTGGTGTATTGCCCTCTGCCTGGTCTCATTCCCTGGCCAGATTCCCTCAGCTGCTCATCTTCTTTCCCCACCATGATTACAGGAGCCCATGGCATTTTCTCTCTTCCAATATCACAGGTGTCTATCAACACCTTGCAGTGCAGCTGTGAGCCTGGGTCATGACTCCCTTTTGTGAATTTATTAATAGATTTGCTGTTAATTTTGCTTCATGGCCTTGTGTCAAGGGCAAGAAAGTGCACAAGTCAAACATCAGAGTTGTTAATTTTAATAGGCTTTCGATAAATCTGTGATCAGATTCTCATATGGTTTTGTTTACACAGATATGGGCTCTCAGTCAGCAGAGGTACAGAGTGCTTCCTAAGTTCACAAATAACATGCAAAACCTGATGATTAGTATTTCTGTGGGACTCGTCTCTGAAATACCAACACTTGGTATAAATGGGCAAGCTTACTGAACAGCTTTCTGTAGATAACACTTAGTAAAGGAGAGAGAGGAAGGATAAAAAAAAATGCATTTGGAATGTCATAACAGCCCACTGATAAACCCACACTGTTGTCAGGAAAAGGCAGAGGATCAGATTTTGAACCCATTAAATTTACAAGTATTCTGTCCTTGTCATTGTTTTATTGTCCTGGAATGTTCACAAGTGACTTAGCTCCAGGTACTGTTTCCCACTTTCCAACCAAGCATCATTCTTACTTCGCACAAAATATTGTATTTTAATTTTATTTTAGAAGTTTTTTTAGAAAAAAAGTAAATTGTAAGTTCAAGCATTTGGAAATTGCCAATGAACAAAAAGATTGCTTAGAAACTTGGGCTGCTTTGATCGAAAAGGGGTAACACTCCTGCTGCTAATGATTGTTAATTCACAAACAAGATTTCAAGTGGCTGTGACTAGAGGAAGATTGTTATTGCTAGAAGCTCTGAGCTGTTATATCTTTGATGATGCTCCTTGCTGACACTGAGTGGTGCAATTACCACATGTTGATGGAGGAGAGCTGCAATTACCACATTTTCTGAGTCAGTTGCTGAGGGATTTTTCTAGTTGGTATTGGTTTTTATATATGTGCTTCTTGTGGGCAAATTCTGTAAAGTGCTTCCCCAATATTTGTAAAAGAATACTAGGGAGAGACCTAGATATTTCTTTCCTTTTTGTGCCTACCATAAAAATCAGCGCTTTGCATTAAATCCCTATAGTGAGCAGGAGTCTGTACTTCCAACCTACCTTAGATCACTATGGGAATCAGTGGGGGGCTCTGTGCAAGAAAAACAGGAACAGGGAGTGCTGGAAGCCTTGAGAAATTTTGTATGAAATCATTTTGCCCTTTATCATGGTTGAAGTTCATTTGTTTGTTTTTGCAAGCCCCATGGTATACGTGTGGGTAATTAATTAACTGTTTTGTCCCAGATTTACCAAGGACCCAGTTTGGAGTGGGACCAAAACACATTCTTTCCATTAGTGTGGTTGCAATGATTGTCAGAGTAAAACACAGCTTGAGTGGCTGCTCGTACACCTATGCATGTATTCTTAGGTCATTTTGACTGCTGTTGAATTTTTTTTTTTTTTCCAATCTCGCTTTTCTGATAGAAGTATTTAAAGACTGATTGGTCTGAGTTCAGGAGAAAATTGTTTGTAAAATTTGGTGCTAAAAGGGGTTCATCTGTTTTCAAGAATTAAATGGCAGGAAGAATAACACGTTTTCATCCTTGCATCAGAAGAAGATTGTCTGGACCTTGAGTTTAGGGGTGACTGACAGCAGAGGGTAGGCACATAGCTTATATACCCATAGAGTTTGTCATGAAGTGTGTAGATAAGGTCTAGGAAGGAGTTGAACATTTCACAATTTTTGTATTCCTCTTGTAAGAATAAAGTTAAAAATCCCTACTGTGCAAAAATATTTAAATTTTTAAAATCATTTAAATATGATCAGAGAATATTAGGGTTACACCAATGCTGGAAAAAGACATGAAATAACCATTCAATTTGATGTGTCTTCCTGTAGACATGTATATATAGCACATGCTTTCATAACATGATCAGACAGTATTTTTTTTTTTTTCTAAGCCCTCACTTTCATCAGTGTTAATACTTCCCAGTGCATTGTGAGGCTGTGAACAATCTGAGATTCATAGCACCCCACCTCATTGTCCGTAGTTGCTGGATGGCACTTGGTGACCAGGGCTCAGCTTAGCAGCTCCCATAAGAAAGGACAGACTTTAGTCCTTGTTCACTGACGCCACACATGGGCAACACAAAACGTCCCATGTCAAATCACAGTGGAGCTCCACTCATCAGTGCTTGCCAGCTCTGCCATCTTGGCACGCTCAGCAAAAAATGCAGTTGTCTTATCAAGACTAAAAAGAAATTCAAAGATACATGTTTGCAGAAGTTTCAGAAATAGTCTTGTATTTTTTATTTGTGTACATATATGTGTGTGTTTGTATGTGCGTGTGCCTTGTCAGGGACATGCCCAGTCCATTGGATGACAAGGAGACACCAGTGGTGCTGGCTCTTTTGCCCAGAACCAGTGGCCCAGTCTCCACTCTGGGCAGCAGATGTTTAGAAATTGCTGGAGGAAGGTATGTCATTCTGTCTGCCTTTGCCATTTCAACCCAGCCTGTGGAGGATGGGCAAATCTCATTGGAGATGGCTCTAGATTTTTCAAGTCCTGGATTTTCTGCAAGAGGTAGAACAATTTAGGTTGAGTGGAAAAGGTACCGGATAGAATGGTGGTGACTCACCTCATTAACTCCATCTTGCCAATGGCCTCACACCTTGTGAACTTTTAACAAAATTTTTCTTTTCATGGCTGGCCACTCATTTGCCATGTTGACAAACAATGGCCTTCTGAGAACACTAGCTACTATTACGGGATCACTGAGGCTGAACAGAAAATGGAGACAATAGCAAGAAATATAAAACTGCTAATCCATCTCTAAACCAGACAGCTGGATAAATGGTCAGTGTGAATCTGTTTGCGCATAGAAATACAGCCATTCAATTGGTATTGAGCAACTTGATCTACTTCAGCTTCAAAGAAGAGTCTAAAGCAAAAAGATGTATTTTATTATAGACAAGGAGGAAGTAGTTGTTCACAGGCTGTTGACTATCCTTGGACTGAACATACTGACTCAGAGGAAACATAGAAGTATGGAAAGGAGTGTAGAGGAGACGAGAGCCATTCCTCTGCCTGCTTCCAGCAACATTTTATAATGTGAAAACATGGCCAGCTATTTGTTTTCAGACCTCAAATGCCCTATTAGTGTCTAGTGGAATCATGGTCAACGTTCTCCCTCGGGTGTTCTCTGAAAGAACTTGTGAAAGGTGGAATCTTAAAATCATCTAGAAAAGGTCTTTTGGGGAGGGTGAGTTATGTGGGGACTGTCTGTCAGGCTTAACCTACAGGAGAGGTTAAGATGAAAATTCCTAGAAAATTTAGAGACAAAGGAATCTCTGTCTTGGTCTGACAGAGGAGAGAGTCTTGTAAAGGATTCACTCAAGTCTTCACCATGTCTTATAAGGATAAATCTGAATTTTCTTGTTTGAGGGCATAAGTAGTGTTTCTAGGTGGGCAAAAGTAGGTTGAGATGAAAGAAACAGCCGCAAGCCGAGGCAAAGCCAATGTGTGAGGGTAACCCTAAAAATTGAAGGTGTTATGGGAGATGGCAGTAAAGAGTTTTCATTATGATTGAATATTAATTAGTGGCATGGCTATTAATGATGACAGTAATTAACAGAGGAAGGAAAGACTTGTCATTGTCCCGAGGGTGAGTAATCAGTCTTGGCAGGTGATAAATAATGGTTCAGCAAACTCAGCAGAAAGATAATCTGTCTGCCTCAGGACAACTGGAGAACAGCTATAACATCTTCCAGGCTCTTGGCAACATTCAGGAATTACTTCATGTTTTTAACAGAGGCAAATTAAAATCTCTGTTCTCAAGTGCTGCTTATATTCTGGAGTGGTTGATCGCAGGAGTTGTGGTTGAGTCACTTGCCCCTTGAAGGCTTTCTTTTTTTTTTTAATCTTGGTAACTGGGTGAAGAAAGACTGGGGAACCAACTTTCAGCATTACTTGTATTTTTTGTTATAGTTTGATGAAAACTGAATAGATTCCTCAGAAGAGGCCTAGAGCTGGGGACTTGATCGTTCTATGTAAAAATGGAGGGGGACTTAATCATGCATTAAGTATTCCTGTATAACTGGAGAGGGTTCGTGCAAAATGCGCTTCACCTCCCTTGAGCAAAGGAATGTGCTACTCTAGATGATTTTCAGGTATCAGCTGTCATGTCACTCGACAATAAGATGCCTAAGGGATCACTGCAAGACTGTAATCTGAGACCAAAACCAGAAGAAATAGTGGACTTTTTAGTTTGGGGGACGAAGAGAAAAACCAAGAAAGATTCTGACTTAGCTTGAACAAAGACAGCATTTTGTGAGGTTTTTTTTTTCTAACAATGCAGAAGCCCTTTGATTTGAGTCTTCTTGAAATGGTTTTATAACCCAAAATATTCTTTAATATCTTTATGATATTTTTGTTTTGTAAAAGGCAAAAGGGAACATCCATGTTTATAAAATAGAACACTTTATTAGCAAACTTGTCAAAACAACAGTTACAGGCTCTGAATATTTTCCCCATACGTTATTCAGCTTGCACTGTTCACTAGATGTGTTCTCATCTAGCAGGTAGTTTTGGGCCCCTCACACACCTTTTACGGAGTAAATTTACTATTCACAAAAAAATATGACTTTAGGATGCACCTGGCAAGCTTGTTTTAGTAGAGACAGAAAAGTGCTGGCATCATTGCCAGAGGCACTGGTGAGAAGTTCTGCAAGGTACTGTCTGCAGTTCTAGTCACCCTAGTGCAAAGAAATGGAACTTAAATTGGAAAAGTTGGTGAATGGTAATGTAGAGGGAGTCTTAGGAAGACATTGAAAGAGCTTAGTTGGTTTAGTGAAATGGAGATAGGGAGATGATGTGTGAGCCTTCTGTAGAAACACTTGGGAGAAACTATCAAGGAAAAAAAAATTCTTTCCATTAAATGCTAGTACAGGTATGATATCAAATGCAAATAAATTGCATATTAATAAACTTAGGCTGGGAAGTTACAAGAAGATTACCATCTATCAAAAAAAAAAAAAAAAAAGAAAAAGAAAAAAACTCTGGAACAATTTTCCAAATAGATTAGTGACAACTTAAATTGCTACTGTGTGGAGTTTGAAACTGTGGAGGGTGACCGCTGGGCTGAGAATATAATCTTGGGAGATTGGTTCTTTTAGTGTCTTGTTTGTTGATACCTTCAAGGCAGATGGAGACAATACCCAGCTGCAGCTTGTTGGTCACATCTGTTTGCCCAGAATTTAAGTGAAAGCAGATGCTGCTGTGATCTTCAGGAGCTCTGCTGTTTGCCTTCCAGGAACAAGTAGGTTGTTCCACTTCCCTTGGGTGGGGGATGAGGTAGGTTAGGTCCATATTCCTTGCTGCTGAAGCCTGACTGGAGAGCATTTACTGGTGCTTTTTGCAAATTTGTGAGTCAACTGGCATTGTCAGGGGGACCAGGAGCTTCTGTCATCTTCTGTGTGGGGCAGAGCCCACATTTCTAGTGGGTGTTTCACCTGTATAGGAGAATCACTCCTGCAGGTACTGCAGGCATCTAGGACACTAGTAGTGCCTGTCATCTCTGTGGCACATTGTAGTTGTGACTCCTGGCCTTTGTTGTATTAGCTGAGGTTTGCTGAGGGTGTGGGGATGCTCTGGGCCTGTGGAAAGCAAATGTCCTTCAGACTTTTCTGGAACAGGCATTATGTTGTTTAAGAAACATCATGCTGTTTCTTAAAGTACCCATAGTGTCTGAACTCAAAAGTCCTCCATGCAAGTAAGATCCTCGGGGGTTTGTTTAGTAAACCTGAACCACAAAGCTGATGGGTTCCTTTTCGTATTCTACCTTCAACTGCTGTATGAGAAAGCATAGTACTAAGTATTACCTGGGCTATTTATTAGCCTGCTGGATGTGAATGCAAATATTTCTCAACAAGTTGTTTGTACACTGAGAAGGGGTTGATGCTATGTCTACATCTGGACATGGTATCGTTAGGTTGTGCTGCACATTGTTCTAACTTGGTGTCGACTTACTAAGTTGCCTCCAAGTAACTTGCTGCTTGCCTTTGACTTTGGATAAGTCAAGTTAGTTGACTTGTACATGGCATTACATTTCATTTTAGGCTTAGCTTTCTGAGTATGTGGTTCAACTAGATTTTGCTGCCCTGTCCTGTTGTATTTTGACAAAAAGGCCTCAAGTTCTACTGAACAACAGCAAGTTTTCAGTTTCTGTGATTTCCATGAAAGCGATTGTGTATATGCAGAGGATCAATCCTGGAGACCTTTATTCTGTTTATAAGATGGTAACAACCTTTGTACTACTAGATGGACCCTGAAAACTTAGTAAACTACCTAATGGACCTGCTCCTGGACACCATCCTGCTGGTGTGGTCACTTTCAGTTGATACCTCAACCATGGCTTGGTTACAGGCACAATGAACACCACTTCCTTCTCCAGGACATTGCTTGTCTTTGACATAAGTGAGACTTTCCTCTGTCTTTTTTTGACTGGTAACTCAGTTTTGTATGATTATTGCCTCTGACATTTCAGGTGCAAGGTGCCAGTAAATGCTCCTTTGTCTCCTTACTAGCTGGTGCTTGCAGAAATGTCACTCCCTGTATGTTGAGGTAAGAGAGAAGCAAGTTGGAGAGAAGTTGTTACATCAAACCATTAGAGTAATATCTGTCTTCAATTATATCAGGTCTTCTATCACACAGAATACTTCTTGGGACTTAGTACCTGTCAATAACTATAAAATTACAGCATGGCACAAGAAAGAAAAACATTCTGAAACCTCAGTGGAGCTAAAAAGAAATATTGAATAAAATTCCTGTCCATTCTATTGTTACCTATCTCATTGTTACCTCTCTCTAGGGCTCTCAAACCCTGTGGTCTCAGAGTTTAATGCTTTCTTAACTTTGAGGTTTTTTTTTTTTTAAGGTGCTGATATTGTTCAGTGGCTTATGAAGAACCTCAGCATTGAAGATCCAGGTAAGTTGACCACAGCTGGGGAGGAACAGGTACTCCATGTGTATTGTGTGTGCCATCAGAGAGTAGAAATTTTGCTGCAATTTAAAATACCAGTAAAAAACTAAGGTTGATTTAGCTATTGGAGGCAAAGAGAATCAGTATCTTAATTCAGTCTAATACCTTCCACTGCAACACACAGAAAGCATTTTGTAGGAGTCTTAGGCTGTCTGGGGAATTGTTGTCTACGAAAGACTCACTTTAAGGTCGTTCCCAGACTTTAGAAGGAAGTTGGTGGATGTGTGTGGTTAAAGTGGCAGGTTCTCATGGTGTGGAGAACGGTAGCCCTGACTGACAGGATGTACTGGTCAAGGATGACAGAGACACCATTATGGAATCATGTGATGGCTGCTAATTTGTCACAGCAGATAAATAGATAATCAGCCATAAACAGTAATCAATGCATGGGCACAGTCCAAATAGTTCACTCTCCAGAGGAACTAAAATTGGTTTGGCACAGTTAAGAACTACTGGGAAAAGAGGGAAAAAAAGACCTGAAAGTCCAGAAGTTCTTTTTCCCTTTCTGAAAAGGGAAAAAAATCCGGCATCTCACTACCCAGTTTGCTTCTGCTGCCTACCGTCACCAGGTAAATGCAGAGACAAGAGGCAATGTTGTCTCAGCAAGGATAACCCTATACACACATCCCTTCTCAGGAGTCCTGTCAAGCCCTGAATCTGCATTTCAGCTGCAGACAATAGGTTTATTATCTACCTGGGGGTGCATGAGCAGCTGATGTGTATTTTGTTAGTATGAGAAAGTTGATGCAGCTTTTGACAGCCGACACTGGTTGAAAATCTGTGCAGATGTGTCTCTGTGCCGATGAAAGTCCTGGCAGTGCTGGGATATGTACCTTTCCTTTGCCTTCGCACTGTTTCCTCTAAGGAATGGCAATGCTACAGTGTCAGGATTGGGTTTTATGAATAAATATGCTGCTAATGACCTGGTATTGCAGGTGCTTGTCAGATTTGGTAGATGCAAAGTGGAGTTCCTTGATGAAACAGGCTTCTGTCAGCTGTCACCTGTGGTGGATAATGTGCTTTGAATTGAATTTCACACTCCAGAGCTAAACTGGTGTGTGGCATTTTGTAAACACCAAACCAGCAGGTTAAACATTTGAGCAGTGTTTCATCCATATTGCAAGGCTGATTTCTGCTTCCCTGCTTTGGATGGTTTAGTTGGAAGACATAAGGATGTGGTGTGGGTGCAGAGAGGTCTATCTGCCCCAGGTCTTCACGTGAGTCATCACCACAGCTGCTGAAAGCAGAGGAGTGCGCAGTGCACAACTTCCTGACATGTCCCTGCTGTTTTCTCTTTCACAGCGGAAGCAATACATTTGGGAAGTCTTATCGCTGCACAGGGTTACGTCTTTCCGATCTCAGACCATGTCCTTACCCTGAAAGATGATGGGACATTCTATCGATTTCAGGTTGGTGTGTCTCTGCCTCCCTTGTAGCCCCTTCTTCTGTCCCTGCCGTAATACTGCTGAAATCACCCACTGCTTATCCCTAAGCATCCATTACGTCTGTGAAGCCAGGGATTGAGACTATCTTGGTAGGGCTTTAGGAAGTCCCTTCAAAAAAAAAAAAAATTCTGCTTTAGAATCTCAAAACACTCTCTTCTACTTTCTGACCCACAGTTTTTACATAAATGAATGGATATGTCCTGTGATTATTTTTGATATGTGATTTCAAGGCTATTGTACTCAGACTTGAGCTAAAGCAGGAGAAAGAAAAATGGTTTTCAGGTTCTACAGTTCCCTTGCTTTTTCTGAAGGTCCTGCTTCTCCTGTCATGTAAGACTTGGCAGAAGCAAGGGTAATACTGATTGCCTGTTTAGTTGTTGGGGTTTTTTTTCCTCTTGTTTTAAAAGAATGACACTACAAGAAGTTGCCCTGTGCATCTCTTAGGAGCTAGATTTCAATACTGTTTGTTTTCCTTATTTTAAGCTAGTGTAAACCACATCATCAAATTCTGTTGCCTCCTTGTTGACTTTTCTTTCCCTTATCTTTTCTTACAACATTTGCTTATTCTTTGCTTGTTATTGCCTGCAACCGTTCTCAGACATTTTCTGCAACAATAACGTGATAGAATGATGTTTCTTTTCTATTACTCTCTTCTTGCCACTTTCTCTCTCGAAATGAGTCCCTCCTTTAATAGTAGCTCATCATCTTGTGAAGTCCGTAAGATATATCTAGTGAGGAGCATTGAACCCTGTATTGTTTGATCCCTCCATTTTTTTCTCACTGTTCTTTGGTACTCAGAGTGGTCTGTGTGTAATGTCTGATGCCCATTTGTGGCATTATATCAGTAATGCAAAACAGTGTTCTATAATTTGTGTGATCACGGGGACATTATTTTTCATTCATGTTAAAACTGGAATCCAGCCACATGTAGGAATATCTTGTAATTAATTGTAGCAAGTGCAATATGCAGACTTGGATGGGAAAAAAAAATAAAAAAAGAGTGAGCTTAGCAGGACTTCTGCTTCTAGAATGACTCTAATTAGCTGAGTTTTGACCTCTGCCATCTTTTACATTTAAAAAGTAAATTGTTTTGTAGGCTGCTTCAAAAAAGCAAGTAAGCAAGTGGAGCATAGCATATATAAAAAGCCATGAGGTTTGTCATACTCCTTTAAAAAAAAATAATCTATTTTTTAAATTGATGGTGCCTGTGATTTTTCTGGGGACAGGGCCTTAGAATTTCTAATTCTTCTTTTTGTACTTGTAATGTTTTTCTGCTTCTGAATTGTTTTTCATCTCTTAATTACAAAAATGCTTATGTTGTTTCTTAGGCACCATACTTTTGGCCTTCAAACTGCTGGGAACCAGAAAACACAGATTATGGTGAGAGTATAATGATTTCACTGTAGAAAGTTAGTACAGAAAGCTTGTGATAGAAAAAACTGTCCTTAAAATATTTACTGTTGGCCATCTAAACCCTTCATCAGCAGAGATCTTTGTCAGACTGCAGGTGTGTGCCCATCTCAGTTACATAAAGTGAAATCCCAGGGTGTCTCAAGCCCATGGAGCTGTAGCCATTGCATTCAGTGGCGCCAAGATTTTATTTACCGTCACCTTCATTCTCCCATTGCTCTGTTCATTTCAGCAGGATTTATAGCAAGCAGAATACCGCTTCTTGGGAATCTTAAATAATACGAGTATTGCTTTTGTGGGAGAACATACTCTGATCTGTAGCTGAATGTGGAATGTTGATCAATAAAAAGTTACCTCATCTGGGCACTCAATCAGCACCGTCTGATCGATAAGCCAGTATATAAATGATGGCAACCCGTAGTTAAAGTTCTCTGATATATGACATCAGACTTAGTTTTCCCATTTTTTTTAAAGATTGCCAGATGATAGCTGGTAAAAAAGAGAACACTGAGCATAGTTTATGAGCTAATAACCTGCAACATGGTGTGTTGAACATGTAAGTGCCTGCAGACAGCAATAATACATAAAGAAAATATGTCAGTGTTGTTATCTTTAGCTGTCTACATGCAATGTTGCAGTCTCTTCCAGAACTGAACTTCTTTCACAGTTAAATGATAAAATCAATTGTTGTATCCTGGTGTGGCATTGGAAGAGGAAGTGAATCCATGTGTGTCCTCATAAAACAGGAGCTTCTGGAAGTCCTTCTTTTGAAGTATCTCAATCTAAGAGCAGTTCAGAACTCCTCCCTGAATAACCAGTTTTGGTTGTTTTTTTTTTCCTGGGCAATAATTACATATTATAGATTCTGGAAATCATTTTTTTGGGGTGGAGAAGTAGCCTGCAATGGTGTCTGTCTTGTGATGGTTCATTTGCAGGAGGGAACTGCTTAAGAGAAAACATGATGCTGTTCCATATATGCAAAATAATTTCCAGATTTTATAGTCACCATATATAACTGCCTGAACGATGCCAAGTATGTATTCTTTAAACATTTGAATAATAACCCAAAGAAGGAAGTTCTGTTTCTTCCTATAGTACCTGATAAATAACCAGTTTGGCAGTCAGATTATTGTGTTGCAAGGGTATTGAGTAGAGCAATACACCTCAGAATAAATCCCTATAGGAGCTGACCCACAGCTGGATAACCTACAACTGCATTAGGTCTGAGCCCTGTAGTGACAGATTTTCATCTGTCCCAGAAATCTCTAACATATGCTTATAATCAGTCTTTGCATATCAGAGGTCTGTACAGATGGAGTCTTCCCAGGAATTAATCCCAAACTAGCAGTAGACCCAAATAAAACTGAAATCCCAGCAGCACTTTTTTTTTTTATTTGCATGGATCCACTCACAGGATAGGAACTAACTTACTAATGGCAGGTCACTATCTAGCATGAAGAAATACTGTGAGATGACTGACTGTGACTTTATTTGGTGTTGTAAATGGCTTACAGAAGAAACTGCCCTTGAGATACATAAATATGCATGAACTGATCAGCTCTGGTTACAATGTGTAATACTGGCTCATTATAGGAATGTTGGAGTTACAGGAATAGTGTAGAATAGAATTACATGAGTAGCATGATTTTTTTTTTTTTTCTTTTTCATATGTTTCCAATGAAAAGTGTCCCTGAAAATTTTAAGCTATAAAGTTCACATCTAGACTGATCCCAAAACGAAAGCACTGGACCTCTGTTTTATAGTTCAGACCTGACTGTACACTCAGGGTGTGCTGGGGACCTTGTGTTTCAGCCTGTAATGGAAATGAAGTAGTGTGTCCAGTTGACGCTTTTCCAGAAGGCAGCCTGGGACTGGTTTGGTGTTGTGTACTGGGCTCATCTCAACCCTCAGAATCCTAAACCACATCAGTTTCTGCAATGTCTGCTCATGGTGAAGTGTGAGAAGGCTTTTCTTAACCATCTGAAATGTGTAGAATAAGTGGATGGACCATATGAGAAAATGCTCAGATCATACCTTTAAGATCTGGCCCTTATTTATGTTTTCATTTCAATATCCTGAAGGTTTAATTTTTTTTTTATTTTTTTTTTTTTTAAACAAAAGGTGAAAAGAAGTGCAGGACTACTCACTTTGGCAGACATGTTCCCAAAGTTTGGAGGGACTAAGGTTGCTAATGTTGTATCTGTTACCGCTCCAGGAGCAATTGTGCCTTTCTCAGACATCTTATTAGGTCCTGGCATCTACTCTCAGCACTTTTAAATGAGGTGTCCCAGATGTTTAAGGCCTCTGAGATTACTAGTGGATAGTATCATCTGAGTATTCAGCCCTTTCATTCCTTGCCTCATATTGCTTTCTGATGAGAATGAATGGCACATGGAGCACTTTTTTTTTTTTTTTTTCATTTTATAATCTAGTACTAATAATCTTTCTGTAATCGTTTTTTATTCTGTTTCTCCCTTTAGCCATCTATCTTTGCAAACGGACCATGCAGAACAAAGCTAGGCTGGAGCTGGCGGATTATGAAGCCGTAGGTACACTGCTGCTAGAGTTTAAAGCTGAGGGGATGTGGGGAGAGCTCTGCTTGCCAATTGAATGTTGCCTTTTTCTGCTTCTGGGTCAGCCTTTACTGTGTCTTTTTTGAGTTGTCAGAATTGTGTGAAGGTTGATCTGGAGACAACGTGAGGAGAATGATTGAGGAACATCCTTGGCTTTGTAGTGTCTCAAATGAAAGCATCTGCTGTACAGCCAGCCCTCCAAGATTGGGGCAAATGATGCAGTAGTTTACCTTGATTTCCTGTTTTCAGTTAACAGTTTCTGGTTTATATAGCAGACACATGGAAATGATAGATTTTCCGAGGCATTATTGGGTAATTAAATTGCTGATGACCCAGCTGGTTAAGAAAGTTTTCAGATATTAGACTTGGACTGTTTTCAATATGCCATATAAAAAAACCTATTACTCAAGTTTATTCAGGGCATGTTTTCTGTTGTGAAATGATTACCCATAAAAATATCCCCAACCTTGGCTTCAGACTGTGCAGGGTTTGGGTGTAAAGGAGTGGGAAGATGGAGGCAGGAGAGGCAGGGCTGGTGTGAACTTCTTTGAATAGCAGCAGTCTAATGCTCTGACTAGCAGAATTTGTATTTCTATATACTGACTTTTTTTGTTTGCTTACTACCTCAACAGTGTAACAGCTGAATTTCAGAGGTAGAGATTTTTCTTGGAGGGTTGTTCACAAAATTGGTTCTAGTGGACTTCTGTGTTCATGTTTATTACAGTGAAAATGTTTATATTGCATATATTTTCAGGAGGTTTTTTTTTTTTTTTTTTAAAGAATGGACTTTTTCCTTCTTCCTTACCTTCTAGATTTTGGGACTTTTGTGCACATGGATATATACAATGCCATTTGGTCCTTTCAATGAAGAGAATGCAAAAATTGCCACTTACTTAGTCCACCCTGGAAATGCATCCAGAGTTCCCAAGAATTCTTATCTCGAAGCACAGGCATAAAGGAAGGACTATAATAATCTGCATGCACTTACACATCCTTTTGCTGAGTTTTCTCTTCTCCATATTGCTGATTTCATTATTAAAACCATTAAAGTTGCTCACAGCCAACCAATTAACTGTAAGTACTCTAAAGATCTATCATAAAGCAACAAAAGGCTGTTCAGCAAGGCACACACTCCCACACACATGCAGCGAGACTATGGCTAAGTACTTTTGCACTTCGATGTCTACTGACAGTAGCAATGCTCCAGTGATGGCAAATAATTAGATCTTGGCAGTCTCTCTTTTTTCTTGTGAATATTTCATTGCACAATTGGAGATTACTTCTGCATTCAAACTTTGCTCTCTTAATTAGAGACAATCAGATAAGAATGGCACTGACTCTTCCTAGTCATTAAGGGAGCTGAAGCAGATCCAGCAATGGAGATGTAAGCGAAGCACAAGTGAGAAACAGGCTTACAGGAGTGGGAAGGAGCCCTGTACATTTAGTATATGTTTTTGGAGATGTAGCATGAAAATGCTTCTCTGTAGGCATCAGTACTGACCTGGAGCTTCCAAAGAGAATCTCCCCAAAGCATGTCAGGGGACATCATCTTCTCATTTTTTAGCTTCAGCTTGCGGTATTCCTAGATAACCCTTCTCACCCATTTATACTGGTAGAGCAGGGGTCTTGATGATATGATTAAGCCTGCATAATTGCATTCAATTTTGTTTATAATTGGCCAAACATAAACACAATTCAAATACTGCTTCAATGGGTGATTTTTCATTGGCTTCAGCATACTCCAGAGGGCAGATGTGAACATAATTTAAAACAAAATAAATAATTTAAAAAAAAAGGAAGAAACCCACAAAAAATTGTTTTGGCAGATAATTACAAGTAGTTTTTCCTTGTAGCCACAGTTAAGGAAATCTTCACAGTTCAGTGCAGCTGTAAAGCATTTGCTCTGCTGTTTTCCTCCGTGTATATGGACTGAAACTCTTACATGGACTTCGTGGTAACAGGACCAAGCTTTATGCCTTGTGTTATACAAGAGCTTAAAGTAAATAATGGGAATATTTCTTCTAGCATAGCAATGCATGCGCTTAAGCACTCTGTTGAAGTAAAGGGTATAGGTATAAAAAGAACAGCAGTAGAACTAATAGTGTTAATTTTCAGTTAGAATTTGCAACAGTTAAACCAGCTGTAATCGAGAAGTGTCAAGTTAATACTCTCGTAGGCCTCCTTATGAGGGTGGGTGTGGATATGGGACTTTGGGGTGCCATTTCAGCCTGAAATTCTGGCCATGCCCTGAGTTTGACCTTATGACGAAGTCACATCCACCTCCAAATGTTCAGATCACGATGATCCCTGTAATGGGTCTGGACCAGAGCTCTTACTTCAGTTGTAGAGCAAGGCTGCATCTGGACCCAGTCTTTGCAGTTAGAGATGTTCATTGTTCAGACAAACAAGCTATTTCCTTTTGTGAATCATCCTGGCAATCCCCAGCCTTCGGTGCTGTGCAGCTGTGTAATGATGCTCCCAGCAGTGACCAGGGCTGAGCACAGCAAGGGATGCTCAGGCTTTGCACCTTAGCAAAAGCCTGAAGAGAAGAGAGCGGTAGGGGGGAGGAAGGGAAAGTGAGGATGAGAGAGGAAGTGTGCATGTGGCAGCCATCTGCTATCAGAAATGAAAGTTGTCAGCTTCACAAAGCTTTCCAGTGTTATCTTTTGGGAACAAGACCATCATTATTTTCAGAGTAGAGCTTAGGCTGTCTTCATCACACTCCATTACTTCTCCCTGACAGGGCCCTCTTCGCTGCAGCTGTGGGACTGCAGCCCAAAAGGATGTGTTATAACCTTGCTTTGTCTGCAAGGTAGTTTGCCTGAAACCAACACTGACTTGAGTTTTCCAGTTTAAAAACAAAACAAAACAAACTGGAATAAAATAAACACCAGCCATGCTAACTGTGTTCTTAAAGAATTGTTATAATTACAGGGATTAATTGTTCTTACTGTTTTCATCTTTTGTCAGGAAAACTTAGCAAGACTTCAGAGAGCATTTGCGAGAAAGTGGGAATTCATCTTCATGCAAGCTGAGGCCCAAGTGAAGTGAGTAATCCTGGAGCACAAACCTGTATTTAGAGCTGTGAAGGGAAAGGGATTCTGCACAGATAAAACTTCTCTGTCAGTCTTTAGTGCAACTAAATTCAGAAGGTGTCAGTGAATTTTAATCACCACCAGACTAGAAACAATAGAGAGCCAATTTTGAAGGTTTGTGCCAAAATCTGAAAGATGGGTCTAATTATCTGTACGTGGAAATGTTGCTCTGGAGCTCCTGAGCCTGGATTCACCATGGGAGCTTCAGCAATTCATTTGCCTATTCTGCTTCTACTTTGGTGTAGTATTTTTGTTTTGTAAAAATGGAAAGAACAGAACTTTGTCATCTGTTTGTGTTACTCTACGCTTGTAAAGTATTTCTGAGTTAATGTGATCATAAGGCTGATATTTACAGCAGACTGGACTTGGTTTTCTCATTTATACCAATCCGCGGTTGACTTCATGATACCTCTGCTCTCCGCAGTCCAACTTGTGCTACTAGGTTAGTGTAGAGAATTAAGTACCACTTACATGAAACTTACTCAGATTTAGTATCCTGGTTTTCCTATCTTCTGCTCATAATTGAAATCTACATTTTTTTTGTTTTTCCTCATCTTCCCTAGTGAAAACAGTTCGAAGCCTCCCAATGTTTTGAGCATGTTTTCATTGTGCAAAATGGTTATGGTCCAGAGTTTCTGGACTAGTGTCTACTAGCACCTGAAAACCTCCATTTCCATTCTTTGCATGTATTTGTCACCTATAAAGTGGAAAGGTTGGTGAAGATGATGTGTGAGAACACTGGTACTGACATTCTGTACCACTAGAAGGAATTTGCACTGTCAGCATTAGATGCTGAAAAGTTAAAGAACATGATTTCTTGAGGGTGTGGCTGAGGCATATGTCTCTATCTTTGAGTAACTCTTTGGAATTTTGATTAATTCTTTGCTTAATAACATTCTAATTATGCACTATTTAAGTACATGGTAATTATCCTTTAATTTAAAAGGCAATTAAGGGATTTTTTTTTTTTTTTTTCTGACCAGAATACCAGCGTTCTCTTTGGAACAGAAGATAAGATAGCAAAGTACTTTCAGTTGCTCAAAGGTTTATTGCCGTGGGGGGTGGGGGGGGAGAGTCAAAACAAAATTCTGCATTCTGTCCACAGCATACAATTATTACCTAAGAAAGAAATGTAAATATTCATCTTTTCTCCATTAAGTTTTCTTTGAAATGTAAGCATGGACACACCATAATCAACTTTTTTTTTTTTTTCTGGCTAATTTCAGCTTCTTGGTTCGTAGTTCATGCCATGATTCAATCTTCAGGTTTCCAACAGGGCAGGGCTGGAATTCTCAGTGTAATTCAAAGTCCTGCACTAACTCTGAAAGAAAATAAAACAAAAATGCCTGAAAACATTCCTGCTTTTGCCTTCCACATCTTTGCCTGCACGTAGGATTTCCATTGCTGTGCCTACATTGTTCAAAAACTACAGACACAGAGCATCTAAACATGTTGTCTTTATAGTTTAAAATGTGAAGTACCGGCTTATTGGTGTGTTTGGGCGTTTGAGCCAAGAACCTGGGTTTACCCATGAGAACAGTTTGTGGTGCAAGGCTGACAGAAGACTTCACCTTCTGCTTTGTCCAGGCACGAAGGGCTCACTCAGAAAAAAGAGGGTTTGGGCTGGGTGTCTGCATATGCTACTCAGTGCAGTGCAGTGTGCTGTCTAGCTGTCGGGGCAGAGCCTCATCAGAGCTGGTTTCTCATCTCAGTCTTGCAGGGGAGATATTCAGAGAGTGATACCACACTGCGGAGGACTTGGGCTTTTTGTGGGTGTTGAGAAAGTTCAATTTCAGTCCTCTGTTTTCCATCCCCTTGGTACGTTTCTAGCACAGACTTAGCTACGGGGTCACTGCCTTTCCTAAAATAAAACTGGAGAGGCCAGAAGCTGATGGTCAGAAGTCCCAGCTTTTGTGGGTTTTTTTCCTCGATTTTCTCAGATGGCAGTAGAGAGGGAACTCAGCAGAGGGACATTATCAGCTTTTCAATCCTGCTCTGGAGGCAAAAGCAGTTCCTCCTAAGTGTTGCCCATGCTGTTTCTCCTGGAAACACCTAGGATAGCTGCCCCTTCCCAATCTGTGGTCATACCAGCAGTGATCCTGGAGCACTGGGGTGCAGCAGGTCCTCCATCCCGCACTGGCTTGAGAGGTCCTGATGGGTTCCCTGACAGAGCCAAAGTCAACCACGAAATTCCTCAGCCTGACAAATCAGAGTCTGGGAACAGAATATCAGGAAATGTTGTTTTTTTCACCAGATGAAAAAGCAGATGTTAAAATAAATTTTCCACCTTAATAAGAAGATCTCTTTTGACACATACTAGAGCAAACATCGGTGAAATTTTGTTCATGGCACATGGCCTTGCAAGAGGGCGTGTGACACTTCTGTAAAAAAAAAAAAAAAAAAAGGATTTCTAATTTTTTTTTTTTTTTATCCTGGGGTTAAAACCCCAGCTAGGAACTGTAACAAAGAAGCAAGCATTACATGTATGTTGACTCATATGTTTATGCTTTTATTTTCAGAATTGACAGGAAAAAGGATAAAACAGAAAGAAAGATTTTGGACAGCCAGGAAAGAGCATTCTGGGATGTGCACAGGCCTGTGGTAAAGCTCTTTTTGAATGATGAGACTTTCCAGGTTTTGAGAGGGAAGTTTTAATACTAGTAAGCATTGTGGCATGCACAAAGACATTGCCTTTAGTCACCATGTGGATTTTCCTCACAGTTCAAAACACACCAAGTGTCAACAAGGTTCTTTTAGACATTCTGGGCTTGTCCATGCATGGAACTATTGATTTAGAAATGTATGATAAACGTTAAATTTTGAAGAGTGTACAGAAGAAAAGCAGCTTGCCTACTCTGTCTCAGACTTCCTATAAAAAGGTCCTGTCCTAGTTGTGATTTCTTTTTGTTGCCAAAGGTAGGATTAAATGGTTTGGATGCTTAGAAGCTGACTTTGGGTATATACAGTCTCTTGTTTAGCGAGGGTAATTTATGGGACACAAACTTCAGGGAAGAATTTTGGAGATCTAACTGTATTTGTTAGAAAGGTAAGGTAGCATGAAGTTTATAAAGAGAGGAGTAACACAATTACTATCTCTTTTCAGCCAGGCTGTGTGAACACCACAGAAATGGACATTAGAAAGTGTCGTCGTATGAAAAACCCACAGAAGGTAAAAAAGGTCAGTTTGAGTTTCCAGGTTTGTTCTGGTTTTTGGTGTGGTGCTTTGGTTTGGTTTGGTTTATTTTTAAATGCAAATCACACTTGGCACCTACAGCATATCAGTTTCCTAATAGGAAACAGAAAAAAAGTGTTTTGCAAATATCAGTTCTGTTCCATTCTAATCTGAGCATTTGCTATTCCACTTTTACCACCAGAGCAGTGCAGGCTAGGTGACTGATGCAGATGAGAAGGCCTGAGACATCTGCTGGCTCTGCACTCCCATCACATGAAAAGCAATTGGCAAAAGTACCTAGGTTCCATTTTCAGAAATTGTTTGGGCACGGATTTTTCAGAGCTGTTTATCTGCCTTAATCATTTCAAAGACTGGATCATTAGCAACTTGAGTGTCTTTGACTTCCAGCAAATTTTGGCTATTCTGTGTATATAGAATCATAGAGACATGTAGGTTGGAGAATTCCGTTAAGATCATGAAGTCAAGCTATTAGCTTAGCACTACCAAGTCCACCACTAAATCATGTCCCTCAGCACCACATCTGCACATCTTTTAAATCCCTCCAGGGGTGGTGACTCAACCACTTCCCTGGGCAGCCTGTTCTAGGGCTCAATAACCCTTTCAGTGAAGATATTTTTGCTATTTTCCAATCTGAATCTCCTCTGGCACAACTTGAGGCCATTTCCTCTTGTCCTGTCACTTGTTACCTGTTTTGGAGGGGACACCAGACTCCTGAACTTCCATTGGTAGTTAAATTGCAGCAGAACTATGCACATATCTCGTACAAATTTTAAATAAAAAACAAAAGCACTAAATGAAACGGCCACTGATACTACTTTCAGTGCAGCTCTCTGTCCTGAAAAGAATGGCTACAAGTCAATCTGCAGGTTTTTGTTTAGACAAGTTCACATGAACTTGACCTATTAACATCTGGTTAGACACTTTTTCCAGTGTGTAGTTGTACAATAAGAAATTAAACCAAGTGAAAGAAAATGGTGTACGATTAGGTTCTAGTATTTTCTTTCCCTGCTTGGTTGACCACAATGACCACTTCCAGTGTTCATCCTGCAAGCATTGACACACAGCCTTCAGAGCTTGTAAAACTTATCAGCTGCATTTTAACATTTAAAGTAAACTATTTTCTTAACATGCCTGCAGACCTTACAAGTGCAGGCATCCACAAGCATGGTCTGATCTGTAAATTTTGCTCCAGGTTGAATGATTATTGACCTGTGTGGATATAAACAGTAGGAAATTGCTGGCTCGTTACCTTACTGTTTTACATATACTGTGCTTTTCCTCATTGTATAACAGAGGAAAATGCCATAATCTCTTCTGTCTGTTTGCTGGTTCCTTGCAGTCAGTATATGGGGTTACAGAAGAGTCTCAGCCTCAAAGCCCTGTACACTTGCCCTCCCAACCTGTACGCAAAACTACAAAAGAGGATTTCCAGAAACAAGTAAGTAGATGGCTGTATGGCAACTCTTCTGAGAACTGTTATCTGAAAAATAAAGGAAAAAAACCCAAAACCAAGCAAACAAAAAAAACCCCCATATCTAGTTATTGAGATATCAGTAAAAGCAATTGTATGCTTTACCTGTCCTTGATCCTCACTTACTTAATCTGAAGTATTAAGTATTTAAAGGTGTATATATACATTTATTCATTGAGCAGTGCAGTTGTATGATTATATGTATTATGGGTAATACTGACCTTTGAATCTACTACTATTCTGTCTGTGGACCAGTAGATAAATTAATTTCCAGTTCACTGAGGATGTCTGAAAAGTGAGCAGTCACAAAGGCTAGGGAAGAAGCTAGCATACTGGGGCACAGGATGGGAATGGGTGGTGAGGAAAGATGTTGTTTGGTGCATGACTGTTAGACTGTACAGTCAGAGTGTTTAGGGAACTGGGACAAAGTTGTTTACACAATCACTCCAAGGCATGGCCAGCCAACTCGCACATCCTTGCTCTGGCACAGGGAGCTTCTCCCTCAGAATTACTTTCTGCAACAAGCCACGCTTGCTGGAGTACTGGAAGGAATTGCTAGGTCAGCATTTTAAGTAACGGCAGCTTTAAACATGTTTCTTAGGCAGACAGTTTTAGGGTGATCTTCTGAACTAAACCTGAACGCTAAATTTCTTGATCTTTTTCCAGCATAGGCTGCAGATTACTGTGAAGAACTAGTTCATAGCAAACTGCAGATGTGCTGTAAAACCATTATTGGTCTTGCGGTGCCAGTCAGGGAAACGGAAGAGAGGAGTGTGGTATAAAAAGAGGATCATATTGCATCCTGAGCCATCTAGAAACCTCAACCCCAAATATGTTCCTTTCCTACTTTTAATTATGTCTCCTGAAGCTTCCCCTGGGGATTTGCCATAGGAAATAGACACTCCTATTGGAAGCAGTTGATAAGCTTCTTCTAATACCTAGGGAAGGGTCCCATTTCCTTCTGAGTTACTTTGAAGCTGTTTGGAAAGAGAAATCAATAGTGGGGAGGGATGTGATCAATTCATGCTGTAGACTTCATGGATTGTTAATGTCCTTGTTGTCTCTCTCCTCAGATAACTTTTCTGAACATGCAGATAGAGAGACATTGTTTAAAGATGTCCAAAGTAGCAGAAAGGTGAGTGTCCCCATTTGTGTGATTTCCCATTCTTTCCTCATCTCCAGTTTGGCATTTCCAGCAACAGAGTGGGCAGGAAGGCACAAAGGCTGCGCACCTTTCCGTGCATCAGTCCTTCCCCCCTCCTTGCCTGGCTGCGCTGCCTGGCTGCTGACCACTGACACCTCTGCACTCACTCTTCTGCCACTGAGATAAACTAGGTGAAAAATGAGGATGCTGTCGTACTGTAAAAGCAAAAGAAACAATATTCACAGAAGGACTCTTGCAGTACTTTTGCTTCCCATCCCCTCATAACATTAAGGTTTGTTTAGTGAAAAGTCATTCCATTCAATGGGAAAATAATATTTTTTCTCTTGTGAGGGAACTGTCAGTGTTCATCTGCTGTTAGTCTGGCACAGCTCTGAGGAAGGAGCTGCATTTGTCTTGTTGCACATGACATTCATGTCTGTGTTCATACTGGGGTTGTAGGGCCAGTTTCTGCTCCCACTTACACATATGAAACCCTACCCAAAGCACTGCGGTTTTATCTGGACTACTTACGGCAGTGTTTTAATAGGTGGATTTCTCATAAAGCCAAATCAAGGCACAGTTCGATTTGCAGAATGTTTAGTTCTGGTAGGAAAGTATGAACAGATAAAGAACAATCTCAAATTTAATTAAGAAAGACAGCTTCTTTACTTGGATACTTGTAAGTTATGCACATTTACAGGAGCATCACTGAGATGAATGTAGAGATCAGCATGCGCTTTGGTAATGTCACTTCTAGAGCAGAACTGTGTCAAACATGAGGGACATGGTAAGGGCTGGTGCCTTGTAGAGAAATAATACAGGAAATTTTATTCAAGCAAATTAAGAACAGATTACCCCGTGAAATGCACTTTTGCAGTACCTGCACCTGTAATTAACGTGTGTATACTAACCTAGACTAATTAAATGATGAGAGTGACAAAGTAAGTTCCTGTTGACTCAAAGTTTAACAATTAAAATGGAATTTTATCCAATTAAATAGAAAATATTTGGTGGCTTCCTGAACTCCTGCATATGCTATATGATTGAAATTAGCATATTCATACTGATGTTTTGGGCTTTTTGATTTTTCTTTTATTAAGATGATACATTTGTGGTTTACCAAAAAAACCCCACTGTTTTGTACTGAATATACTTACAATGACCTTAATATACTGAGACAGTAATAGTTTCCAGGCTGTTAATTTACAAGCAAGCAGATTTTTTTTTTTTTTTTTTTTTTCTAGATAGGTATTGATTCAATAGGATGGGTCAGTAGAACTCATTCACTTGTGAAAATCAAATCCTGTCCACATAATACACCTGGTGTTCAAGTTTGTAAGGAGCTACTGACATTATAAATGTAACATTGTCAATACCCAAAAAAAGTCTGCTAGTTTTCACTAAAACTGGACAGAAAAGACTCCTAATTTAAAAGGACTTCGGGTTTGGTTTTTTTCTTAATTTCTTTCTTAGCCGTACTGGCTAAGAAAATGTGTCTATCAAAACCTGTGAAAACTGATAACCAGGAGAAAAGTAAACAAAATGAGGAAAAAGAGAAGTTCCTTTCCCCTGTTTTGTAAGTTTCATTTTCAAATGATAAAGAATTAAAAATTATGATTGTGATATATCTTGTGAAGAAGTGACTTTGGGTGGCAGTGTTGCTGGAGTGAGAGTCACAGGGCTTGGTATGGAGAGTGGTGGGAATTGCAGCCTGGTTGTGGAGGGTGACAAGCAGACGGGAGAGAAGCAGAGTGGGGCTGATGATTCCAAGTGGCTTGGGAGAGGTGGGGGTAAGTGAGGAGGAATAAATGTGGATGACCTGAGTTGAACGATTGCCTGAAATAAAAACCTGTGTGGCCTGAAAGCCTGATGTAAAGCTCTGAATACAAACACCAGGAACAAATTTGCTGCATAAGGAGGTGCTGTTATTAGCAAGTCACTTTTCAGGCTGGGTCCTGCTTTCAGGACTAGTTAAGTGACAGTATGGCAGATTGGGGTGCAGGAGATGACATCTTGGCACACGCCTTTCAACAGCCAAGCCTGACAGCAGCACCACTTGCCATTTTTTCAGTATAGCACAAAGGCACTTTCAGGCAGGACAAGGGAAATAACAAGGAGCAAATAAGGGGTGATGTCTGATATGTTATCTAAGAAGCTGCCTAATCTGTTGTGGGAATAAGATATAAATTATTTTAATAGTGATAGACCAACCACATTTTCCATGAATGCGTGCTATTCAATGGGCTAGCCTTTGTACAGCAGAAGAGGAATGGAAAGGTTCTCAAAAAGATTATCCCCAGCTTCCATGAAATAAATGCCCACTACTGAAGTTTTTCTTCCCCTTCCTCCTTGTTCCTATTCCAGGGGTATATCTGCACCAGCTGTGGGAGCAGGCACCCCTCAGCTGCTCCAGGCACCTTGGAAACTGTTTTCTTGTCCTTTCTTCCACATTCTTTCTCCCCACTGAGGACCTGCACACTGTCAGGTTTAGGATTTTGCAATGAGTTTGAGAACTGCTGAGCAAAACTATCAATGTGTTCTACACACTCTTTTCCCTCACTGCATCATGCAGTTGGAGCAGTTCCACTCATGTGGCATCACAGAAATGGCTGAGGAAAACCAGAGCATCTTCCTACTAGAAGCAATCTCAGCTCCCTAGATAAAAATCTGTGCTATCCTCTCATCTCCTAAAAGTAACTGTGAAGGCTCTGCAAGGCCCCCTGATTGGTGAGGACAGTTGGGTTCTTAATGCAAGTGCTACACCCTTCACTGAACTCTTTTCACCACCAATCTACCAGAACTACAGTACATCACCTGAAAGGCCAAAAGTCCAGCTTTTCTTTTTGACAGAAATGCTTCCCCTTAGGAGTCCTCCACCAGTAGCCTCCTTTAGACAATGAGGCAATGATTCTGTTGCTGTCATTATACTGAATCAGCAAGATGTGCTTAGCAATTCCCCCTTGTTTCATTTAATTTAGTTTTTTCCCCCATTTATTTTTGTGAGTACATGTACTAGCACCTCTGATGCCCTCTTATTTTATTAGGAGAAGTTTGAGTTTCACAGGAGATATCTCTTGATTGATCCTTTTTGTTGGGTTTGTTTTTTTTTTTTTTTAACCAACCCTCTCTCTCATTGATGTCTCAGGGATTGCTGCTGCTCTCTGAAATTGGACGCTGCTCCCTCCTCCAACCCTTGACCCACAGCAGTCATGAAATGTAATTAATGAAATGAGATGAGACAGCTTGAGTGCCCTGAGGGGCAATGGGAACCTGCTGTGGTTACAAAAGTGTATGATTTTAATGCCTCATGATAAGAACTAGGACAAACAAAAAGAAATAATTACTGTAGAGCAGATCAGGGAAAGTTTCTGCCTTTTGTGACCCTTTGTTTCACAGGGTCTTTTCATTCTTCTGCCTTTTTGAGATGTGGAAGACCAGAGGTAAAGTTTAGCGTGGACAATCACAGTGCAAGTAGATTAGTTGTTCAGTATGATGAGACTCGATTAACTTAGTTAATTACTTGGCAGACCTAGGCAAAAAAAATTAAAAAGTGCCTTAGAGTATTTCCAGTGTAGACTAGGACAAATTTCTTTTGATTTATTTCATATATGCTGCCTTTCTTTGTAAAAATGTGCCCCTAGCTTCAACCCCGGTGGAATTCCTGAATCACTTATTTAAGCAGACACAGTCCTTTTCCCAGGAAGCTCTTTGAATCTCATCCTAGTGAGGATTAGATGCTGTACATCTTATCCTACTCATGAAGCAAGACAGTATAAAGGCCAGATGTTTTTCTTGCATACAATTTACTACATTCTAAGTTAATTATTGTAACCTACTGTTGAAATATTTTACAGTAGTGTCATTAAACTAAATGTATACCAGGGTACCAAGAAAATGATCTGTAGCCTGAAGCTTTGATGCTCAGAACTGTGATCCTCCCAGGATTTAAGTATATTCTTAGCCACAGCTCATGACCCTATTTAGATGAGTTACTCATAACACATAACATTAAGAGGGTGCAAAAGTCTGCAAAAAACAAAAGGACAAGAGGCAACATGCAACATATAACGAAGAGGACATGTGCTTCATAGCTGTCCCATGGCTCTCTGGGGGATGTCCTGCCACAGCAATCCAGTTGTTGCTTCATTGAGCATTTCGTGGGCATCTTGAAAGACAAGCTTGAGGAAGATACTGCAGTGAGCTGGTGGGTGGTTGTAGACAAATCCTTGTATGCACCATCCCTGGGAAAAGGAACTTCTGGGGTTGCTGAGAAGCTGACTAATCCCTACATAACTAAAAAGCAGCACACAAAAAGAAAAGCCAGACTTCTCTGACACGTGATTGAGCATTCAGTCCTTGATTCTCTTTTTTTCTTCCTTTTTTTTTTTTTTTTTTTTTTTTTTTTATATCTGTCAGTTTAATAGCCTACACAGAGCAGTATGTGGAATATGACCCCTTTATAACTCCTGCTGAGCCTTCCAATCCCTGGATAAGTGATGATGCAGCATTGTGGGACATTGAAATGAGGTAAGAATTGGTAGTTTTACATAGTGTTAGAGTTGTATCCTCTTCATACTGACCTTGTCTCAATAGGAAGTTGGATGTCTGTAACTTCACAAGATACAAATACATAGCTAAACTTTAAACAGGAGCTTATGCTTTATCGCTTCTGCGAATTCTTCAGACCTTCTACCTGGATATGACTTGATCTGTGGTGCTCTAAGTTAGGTAACAGTTTTTGTCATGCCTGTCAAGGACCTGCACAGATTCAGGTCTAAGAGTCCACAGATGCAGGATACTTCTAAGAGATAGTTCTTCCAGCACATCTCCTTGGACCCTTGAGAGACTGCTCTTTGGTCCTCCCCCAGCTCCAGCCCTGCTCCTGTCCTGGGATCCCATGAAGGATGCTGCTGGTAGAAAAGGATGGGTTATAGGGCAGCAGATGTTCCTGCTGTGTGGAGGTGGATTTGACACAGGAGCCAGAGGAGTTTAGCTCACACAGATTGTGTGAGGCTTGTCAGGTCAGAATTATAATAGATTGACAATGTGAGTTTGGGCCTCAGCTGTTACTGAACAAACTGGCCTGTCTCTGTTATGGTGTCTAATAGATGAAAAGGAGGAGGAATGACTGTAGGACCACCAATGCCTTGCACTTCAGATAGTCTCTCCAAAAAACCAAGCACAGCATTGCAATTTTGATCATCTTTTTGCCCATGTGATACTGGTGCAAGGGAAGTCTGGCCAGTGTCTACATCTCTTGACATCACAGGCTATCCATAGCCCTTGTAGTGGGGATAGAATTGTCCTGCCTGCCTCTGTACCTAGCAGCTACCACAGCAGGTTTGAATGGAACCACCATGCCATGTATCACCTTCACTACCCACACCCATCCTGTGACCAGCTACTGCAGGTGCTGAGCAGCTTCTCCTAGTGTTTAGCTGCTGCTGTCCAGCACCAAACCTCAACTGGGATTTGACTTTAGCAAATCTTTGAAAAGAGAATGCCAAATCTAATCCTGTCTGTCCTTGAATAATAATGTAAAGCTTAAGATACTACCAGCCTAAGAAAGCCGATTCATAGTGAATCAGTGTTCCATGAAAAGGGCAAGTTATTTTTCTGTTTAAAAAACCTGTGGTCTGGGATGTGAAAGATGTTTTCACCTGGTTCTTTGGTAGTCACTACCAAAGGTTAGAGCTGGGCTGGTCACTAGAGGAGTAACAGATGATCTCTATTAAGCTCTCTTCGTTCCCAAAGGGGGAGAGAAAGGGAATAAGGGAGAGATACTTGCAGATTGGGAAACTAATACAGCTTTAATGAAAATAAGATGAGATCTATACAAAATGAATAAAATCAGTGTCAAACTCAACCCCCCCAGTCGTAATTGAATCACTGCCACCACTGATGCTGTAGAGTTAACTTCCCTACTGGGGAAGTTAGTGGAGCAGGCACTGGAGTCAGCGGCAGACAGGAACTGGGTTCTGGAACTGGATTCAGGAACGCACAGGTTGAGCTCAAAGTCAAAAGAGACAGCATCCTCCATGGATGCCATCCATTGAAGAAGAGGCTTGACCCTCGTGATCCCTCAGCTTTATACCAAATATGATGTATATAGGATGGAATCCCTCATTGGTCAGTTTAGGGTCACCTCTCCTGTCCACTTCTCCCCACAGATGCAGCCTTTTCCCTACTGCACCCACAGCGTGGCACACAAGACTTAGCAGTGACCTTGGTCTGCACAGGAGCAAGTATAAGCAAGAGCCATTCTGCACATCAGTCCTTGGTAGGAACTGTAAGCATCAAGCATTATCACTGTGAGCAGCAGAGACTGTCTGCAAAAATCTGCTGATAACTTCAGACAGTGCAGTTAGAAGAGACTGAGCTGAAGAGTAAAATCACTGAACAGATTTCTGTTCTAACTCAAACCAGGACAGTGACAGAAATTGGTTACTTCCCTAATCTCTGCCCCTCTTCACATAGTTTAAATATTTTGGATTTCCTTTTTAGTGAGTTTCTCCCTCCCTAGCATCCCTTCTCCTTTTCCATCGTTTCTAGCAGGGCTAGAACCAGACAGAGCCCCTGCAAAATACTTCTCTGGAGGATCCCCCACCCACAAGGTAATCCAGTCATCCATTATTTCTGCATCTGTTGAGGTAGCTGCAAATCCCAGAAAAGATGTCTGTGTCCCTGAAGACTACAATTAAAATGATGTCACAGCCTCTATAGGAATTTAAAATAAATGCTTGTCTTCTGCTATGATTTCAGAGTTAGGGAAGGTGATTCTCCTGCTGATGAAAAAGAGGAAGTTGTATTGTTGGGAGATGGAAGAACAAACAACTCTATATTTCTGTTTTATTCTCTATTGTAAGAGAACTCACTGCATCTGCATCTAGTTGCAACTTGCATGAATAATTAAATGATCCATGAGAGCTGCAGTAGCCCTTGTGTTGCCTGCAAAGCTGTTTCCTTGGTTAGGAGAGCAGAGCCCTTGCTCAGGAAAACAAAGAGCTTCTCACTTCTGAGGGTGAGGCGAGCTGCTGAGTATGGACAGCGCTGTGCCATTGCAGTCCGTCCCTCATGGCACTCAGAACTCCGGAAATGCCACGGAAAACCTTCAATTTTAGACAGCTCTTTGGCCTTTTTTTCATGCGAGAAAATTGTGTCGTGGCAAGAGCAGCTACAGATTTCTGGATTCAACAGGAAATTCCCTGAGCTTAGCTCATGCAAAGCTCTGCACAAACATGGCTTTCACATCCACCTGTCCAGGCTGGCTCACTTCAGAGGTAGGCTGGAATCTGCCCCTGTGTCCACAGCTCTGCTGACTTCAAGTGAGGACTTCAAGTGAGGACGTGCCCATCAATTTAGCTTAGTCTTTACACCAAGAGGAAATGAAAGTGGGCGTTTTATTTACCCCTTTGGCTTATTTGTCTTCAGCACAGATCGCCACTGTCCCCTAAGGCTCCAGGATTAAGAATCACTGTGGATATGACAAGACATGGAGTTTAATAGATATGTACTGCTAGCAATGGCTCTACTGTCACAAATGTGAGCAGCTGAGCTGTATTTTAATGGTTGTCTCATAGTATGACGCCATCACACCAGAAACTTTCCAACACTTTGTGAGCCCAGATTACACTCTGATGCAGACTGTCTCGCAGGAACCTCGTTGTGATTCCCAGGCACTGCCTCTCTTCCTAGGCATCTCTGCACATGTCTGGCAATTCAAACAACAGCTTATTTAAGTGAGGCTGTATTGAGAAGTAATTCAGGGGAAAGGTTGTTAGTGATTTCGAGTGTCTCTACATCTCAGTGTCCCAGCTGAGACACAAAATAAGAGTCTGATTATCATGGAGGGGAGGACAGAGTTGCTTTTTAGTCTTTAAAGACTTAGGTGTCCAAAAAATCAGAGGCACTGAAAAATACTACAAACTAGTAATCATTTTTAGAAATCTTGTCTGCACTGCTTCTTAGTTAAAACTGCTTTTTTAATGCAAATGTGGAACTGAAAATCTAAAGCCAGTTCCAAGTGACCAGCCAGCACTGTGTGGGACACAAGGAGATGCTCTGGAGCTCAACAGCAGCCCAGGGAACACTGGTGGCAAATTTTTGCCTTGAAATTTGCCAAGAAATCCCAAGGTATGTTTGAGGAGATATATAAGTGCATAATGCATAGTCATTCAAGTATCATATGCAGTTCTTTACATGTATGCTGTTCTTCCCATGAAACCTACCAGAAATTACTCTGAAATCATATTTCATTTACTGTCTCTCTCATTTTGCCATGTACATAGCACACAGGTAGTACAGTTACTTTAATGAGGACCCTTTTTAGGGTCTTTATAGCTTCTTTTTGTATGCTATTTGCTAACTTGTATTTCTGCAAAATCTTGAGGAAAAAACCACCATCTCCTCATCTGATAATCCTCCTCCCTTTGCTGCTTAGCAGAAACAGCAGCATCTGCTCAGACAGCAGGCAGAAATGCACATTCCATCTGTTTTATCCCTTCTCTCTCCAAACAGCAAAGAACCTAGTCAGCAGCGTGTGAAAAGATGGGGTTTCTCCATGGATGAGGTGCTGAAGGACCCAGTAGGACGAGACCAGTTCCTTCGTTTCCTGGAATCAGAATTCAGCTCAGAAAACCTCAGGTGAAACTTTTTTTTTTTTTTTACTTGAACTAAATGAATGGGACTAATCCTGCTGTCTTGCATAGATGAAATGCAATGTTTGGTCTGTCTCGTACTGCTAAAAACACTCATTTGAGTGAATTTGAGAATGGCAGGATTTGACCCATAGCACTGCTACAGATGCCTATACTTGAACTATATAAGTATAAGCAGTGTTTAGCAGAGCCAGTGTTGTGATGTATCATATGCAAAGGCTTGGAAAGTTGTAATAACGTGATGAGGCAGAGCATATCAATATGAAGCCCCCTAACAATATATAGGATTGCCATCAGTATTTGTGGCAGGGGTCAACATAGTGTGGTGAAAAACCATTGCAGTACTGGCATTCACTAAATCAGGTTTGCAACAGCTACTTTTAATTGTAGCACCTCCTAACTATTTGAGAGCTTGACTCTCACCTTAACAGCACTCTCTCTCTCTCTGGGGATTCTGAGTACCTGGCTTCTCATGGTGTGAAGAAGACAAAATTTCTGTTATGAAAAGTTATGTAGACACTCACATGATTCTACATCAGACTGAGAGTCTGTAAAATCGATTGTGCACAATTCTGCTACTTCAGTTACAGCAAGAACAGGCAGCAGTAGTAAGTTGCCATTTTTTTTTTTTTGTGAACCAACACTAGATGAGGACAAAACCTTTCCTAGAAGACACAGTCCCTCTGGCCTTGTCCATAATGCTGTTCTAAACCCAGCACATTGCTCCAAGATTGCAGAGTTGATGATAAGACATTGGAAGTGCCAACAGCATGCTTCATTCTGGGGTAGCAGTCCTTCAAAGAGAATGTCTATCTCTTCAGCCTTTTCAGCTGCAAAACTGCATGCTAAACTCAGTGCCTTAAGATTCATTAGTCACCCCTGTGTACCCCAGAATGAATGTATTAAGCAAAATGGCTTTATTAATACCTTTATTAATTACCATTTCTCACACTGGCAGAAGAGAGGTCTAGTGAGATATCCCCCCATAGACCCTAACCTAAAACCACAGCCCTGCCTGTATAGCAAGGATCTGAGTCCCCTGTTTGTCCTAGCATTAATCAGGATATAGCCACAGGTTTTATCACCCTTGTCTTGAATCTTTACTTTAATTTCAACCCTAACCCTGAAGTTCATTTTAGGGCAGGCAGCTCTCCTGCTGTGGAACGGGTCAAGTCCATGGAGGAGCTGGTGTATTGTTGCATCCTCCAGATAGAACCAAACCACTACAGGTCCCATAACACCAGAAGCAAATACACTGCAGTGAGTTTGAGAAATTGAGGTTTCCAGGATTATGCTTAAAACAGGGCTGGGGCAATCACTGGTGTCAGTGTTCCAGACTGGGGGCAATTAAATGCTAGCTTCATTGCTTACTGCTGCAAAGTCCAAAGAAAATGGGAGAGAGCTCATGCCAGCACAAGAGGATGATACTTAGTGGCTGAGGTTATGGTTCTTGCCTGAACGTGACAAACAGTCAAATATACTGCCGCCTTCAGCCACTTGTGCAGAAGCAGGAAGATGGTGGTTGGCAGCAGGGCAGGCTGCAGCCAACAGCCTGTGCAGAAGGCATGGGTTTGATTGCTGTCAGGGTGCCAATCCATGTCCTTCTACTCTTGTGTGAGGGATCCTCAACCCAGATACTTAACTGAGGTACAGCAGGTCAGAGGCACTTCACGGATACCTGCAACGGTATTCACCTGCTCTTTTCCCTCACTAGTCCTGGAGACACAGGTGGATCCATTGGTAATGTCATTTGACAGCCCTAAATACAGCAGCATCCAGGAAAAAACCCACTTTTTTTACGCAGTCTGAATTACACTGCAAAGGCTACATTGCAGTGCTGTCTCAGCACATGGATGGTGCAGGGACCAGTTCACAAGCTTTTTCTGGGGCAGTCCTGTTCTAGTAGGCCCAGTGATCATTAGCAGAGTTGGATAGAGATCTTGCAGCTTCTTTCACTGGCAGAACCATGCCTGCTTCTGGAGTGAGGAAATCTGCTGTCAACTGAACGTGCAGCCAGTTGGGTTTTGGCCTTTGCTGGTAGTGAGCAAGTTTGATGTTGTTCTTAGTTTACACCAGGTAAGAATTCAATTGCACAGCTTTTAAGTTTGTGTTTTGGTTTTTTGGTTGGTTGGTTTGGGTTTTTCTACCCATTTAGAAAATCAAATACATTAGTGAAGCATGTGAACGCTTGCCACTTCAGTGCAGCCTGCTTGCCTGTGAGATCTGAAAGGGAAATTCCCCAGAAAGTGGCTTTAAACAACATTGGAACTGACCATCTTACTTACCAGATTTGCCTGCCTGAAGAGAAATGCAGGCAGCATGCCAGCAGCAAAACAGTGAAAAATCAACACACTTTTATGTTTTAAAAACCTGAAAGTTAACTTGTCATATAAACAAGGGAGTGTTACTACATTACCTAAACGAGCTTGATGTTTCATTGCTGAACAGGTACTGAACTTGTATGTGCCTACTGCTCTTACGTATGGTGGTGCTCACTTGTAATTAAATTGTAGTGATGAAGTGCAAAATGAATATACTGCATTGAAATACTCCTCAAAGGCACTTTCTGAAATATTGCAGGACTAGGGCAGTGATCATCCCATTGTACTCAGCACTGGTGAGGCCACACCTTGAATAGTGCATTCAGGTTTGGGCCTCCCCACTACAAGAAGGACATTGAAGTGGTGGAGCATGTCCAGAGAAGGGCAGTGAAGCTGGTGGAGGGTCTAGAGAACAAATCTTAGGAGGAGCAGCTGAGGGAACTGGGGTGATTTAGTCTGGAGAAGAGGGGGCTTAGGGAAGACTTTATCGCTCTCTACACCTACCTGAAAAGAGGTTGTAGAGAGATGGGGGTCAGTCTGTCCTTCCAAGTAACCGGGGATAGGACAAGAGGAAATTACCTCAAGTTGCACCAGGGGAGGTTTAGGATGGATAGTATGAAAAATTTCCTTACCAAAAGGGTTGTCAAGCCCTGGAACAGGCTGCCCAAGGAAGTAGTAGAGTCACCATTACCTGGTGGAACAGGATGGATTGTTAGCAGTGGTGATACAGAGCAGAAGATGGCTCTCTAGGGTTCAGGTGTAGCAGAGAAAACTCCTGAAGTCTCATTATGGGTGTGTGGTAAGAAGGGAAAACAACTGCTGGATGCTTAAACACACAAGCAAAAGTTTAAGTTATATCCAACAGCAAGGTTGGCATCTGTCTCACCTAAGTTGGCAGCTTGGAAGCAAGCCCTTTCTTCTGTACCATCCAGACTGCCTTTGGAGTGAGAAGAGAGAGGCTGAAGATGAGTCAGTGAATAACCCAGGAAAAGTTTCTTTCAGCTTTAAGTGGGAACAAAACTAAAAGCACCTAAATTGCACTGTAAAGTGCCTGTTTCTCTTCACTATCTATAAACCTGGAGAGACTAAATCCAATGACAGTGTCAGCATGGTAGACATTCTACAGTTAAGTGAGATGCATCCCACCCAAATCTTGGAAAGCTGTAAGGAACTTTCTGAGGGCATGGCATCTAGCAACTTGCTAGAAAAATCACATTTTTGGCTATCTCTTAAGGACTCTCCTCCCAGTAACTATCTGGAGATGTGGGAACTGTTGCAGCAGGGATGTTTTCTCTCATGGGAATGTCAGTATGATCTTCATTAACAGTGACAGGAGTCCTGTAGGCCACTCTGTTGTCCTCAAGACAGAGCTGAGAAAGTGAGTGCTGGAAAACCTAGAAATACCTGGTAGTGCTAGAAAAGAGATTTCATGAAGTGTGCAGCTGAGAATATCTTGAAATGAATGTACTTTGGTGGTATAGCAAGAGGACCAAATTTTGCTTATACCCAGTGGTGCAAGTCTCAAATCGCAGGGTTGACTGTGGTAGGGTATTTCTGTATCTTCCTAGCTGAGAGAAATTGGTCCCGGTGGGGGTCTCGAGTGAGGCACTGGCGGAGATAGTGGCAGAGTAGACTCAGTGACCTCCCAGGTCTCTTTCCAGCTGTGTTTCTGTGTTCTAATAAACTTGCAGGATCATGTCCACCAGTCTCCTGGGCTTGGCTGAGCCCTGTAACTTATTTATTTACTGGCTATCCATTATTTATGTGAGAGCAGGAAAGCCAGTCAGTTGAGTATTTTTCTCTCTGTTTTTCTTTTAACTTTTTCTTGCTTTCTTTTCTTTGTCCTTTCTGTTACTATCTTTCATCTACAATTTGTTTTGACTCTGTTGATTTTTGAAGTAACCCAAAATATAGCAGACAAAATGCCAAGCTTCAATTAAAAAAAATAAAATAAAATAAAGCCCCAACAGAGAGAACAGAGAGTATACATTTTTTATGACCTGGAAGTCTCCTGAGATATCTGGAGATTGCTGAGATGTTCATCTAACTGGTGGATTGATTTTTATTTTTTTCCCCAACTTCAAAGAGTGTCAGCTGGAAAGTGAAACAACTAAGTGGGAATATGGGACATGGGAATTCTACCCAAAGGGAAAGCAGACTCCACACCTGTTTATAGACCTAAATAGGGAACGCATGATGCTTCACAGGAATGCACTGTGATGCTTGCAATGCATGAATGCAGGTGTTATGTGCATTATTGTGAACAGAGGTCGAAAATCGAGTTAGTGGGGAAAAAAATTTACCGGCAGAAAGCATTTGCATCTTACATGACCCCTAATGGCTGAAACTTGTTGCCAATTCTTTTGTTTTGTTTTGTTTTCATCTGGAAAGGAAAAGCTCAGGCATTGGGGAGAGCACATACATTAAGCAAAACCCACCCAAGCTCCGCGCTTTGCAATGAAAAAACATTTACGGGGGGAATTTGGAGCAAAAGATCCTCGAGGCCCCTTCCAAGCCGGTATTCTATGATCGAGTTTTCTAGCCGCTCCCGAAGCCACCGAAAGGGCAGGCACAGCACCGAGCAGTTCCCGGAGGCGGGAGCGGCGGGGCTGGTCCCCGCGGGGCCAGCAGGGGGCGCCGCCGCTCCGCGCCTGAGCCGGCGCTGGCAGCCCCGGGGGCCGGACAGTGGTGGCCGTGCCGGGAGCGGGGCCTGCCCCGTTCCTGCGGGAGGCCCGCTACGAGGTGCCGGCTGCCGGTCGTGAGCAGACAAGCGGCTGGTTTGCTCTCCGGCCAGTGACCGTGTTGCTGCCTAAGGACAGCGAGGCATTTCCTACCCCGGAAAGCCAGCGGGCAGCGGGACTTGCAGTTGGGATGCGGGGTGTGCGGCTCGGGAGAGGGGAGGAGAGGAAGGGCAGTGGGAAGCTTGTTCTCTTTCCACCGATCCGGTGGTCTCCTCGGAAACGTTGTGCTAGTGAAGGACCGTGCCCATAGCACATAGCCCTGCTGCACGCATGTGTCTCTAACACACCCTTTGGAGGACAGGTTCCTGCTGGTCTCGGCCATGTCAAGCTCACCCTACCTAGGATCTGGCCACTAAGCAACACAAAAATGTAAAATTTCCTCTGTCTGAAGTGTGCGCTGATTTATACCTATTACTTTCATTCATTTTCCCCTCCCAACTGTGATGTTAAAATGGTATTTCTTCTCTTGGTGAAAGGAGAACAAGATTGTGAGTGGTGAGAGATGTGAGATGGGCCAGATACTTACATGGAGCTACTGAAGCAAGGAGAGGAGTGTGTTCGTATTTTGAGCTCAGAGAGCCATTTGGTGGTGCCACTGTCGAACCAGCGGTATCATGTCTGTCCACCCCACCAAGATGAGGATACAGCACTGTCATTATGTTGAGAGTCATTACTCAAGTCTTTAGAGCTATCCATATTTTGCCTCTTGATAAGGTTTTAAAACTAATTTTTGTTTTACAGCGTATCTCAGAAGCAACTCCCTGTCCTTCCCCAGCAGTCTTTTCACCAAGGGGCATCTGCGAACAGCAGCCCAAAGTGACCAAGCACCTCTACAGTACCCTGTGGGGAGGCAGAGCGACCATGCTGAGGCCCAGGAGCTCTCTGCCTTGAGGGGACTGAGTAGGATAAAGCACCGTTACAGGATATCTTCTGCAAGTGACAGCAGCTTAATTACAAACTGGATGAGGCTGAAATGGTTTATGGCTCTGACAACAGTTTAGGACACCATATTATCAGCCTTCTCCAGATCTTACATGCTGTTTTATAAAGGGCAAAGAACAAGTGCTGCCTTTCCCTCTGTGCAGACAGTCCACTGTGCCAGTGCTGCTTTGCTTATAGGGAACCTGCAGAGAGGACATACAAGGACATCTCCGTCCTTCCTTGCCCTGTGCAAGAGGTGTCCACTAGTGATCTGCCTCCCAGAGAAAGGGTGGAGGTGATGCAGGATCTCCTCCTGACTTTTGTGAATGTGGGGCTGAGCTTGTGCTTCAGAAATTGTGGGACTGACTTGGGGAGTACATTTGCTTTTTATAATTGAGCGCAAATTCCAGCGCAGCCATCATCTCTCTGCTCCTTCTCTGGGCAGAAACACCTGCTTCTCTCTCGTAAACGCTGTATAAATCACACAGGAGCTCTGCTTATGCCTTTGCTTCAGGATGATTTCTCATGGCAGAGAACTTGTCTTGGAGTCGAGGCTGAGGGGCTAGGTACCCCTCTTTGATGTTCCTTGATTTTCAGTTACCGGCTATAGTGAATGGCTTTGAAATTTTTAGCAAGACAAAACTCCCCTTTGCCTTGAAGAGGACATCCAGCCTTGGGCATGAATTCACAATCGCTTGCAGTAAAAAGAGCTTGTTCTTGTTAGTGTCAGGTTGGTCTGGTTGGTTGGTTTTCAGATTGAGCCAAATGGTTATTAAAATGGATGGTGCTCCTGTTCTGGCAAGCTGTCACTTCACAGCGCGTCCGGTTCTCTCATGAGCGTGCTTTCCCAGACCGCCTCCCTGGCTCCAGTGGCAGAAGATAAGCCAGCAGAAAATGTTCTCTCTAGCCAAGTTCTTGTCTGAAGTGTCCCAGCTACTCTGGAATGATTAGCATCTTTTCTCTTTATGCCTTTTCTACATTCACATGTTCCCATCCCATCTGAAATTGAATGATAAAATATTTTCAAAGTAAAGAAAGCCACATATGGCATCAGATTGTTGCACTGTGAGTGCCACCCTTTACTCTCTGCACGCATGTGATAAGTGAGGGTGACGCTTATGGTTCAAATAACAAGAGAGGACATCGGGCACACTTTCCATCTTGAAGATGGAAATGGGCCAACCCTGCACACTCCTCTGCCAACCTCAAATATCTATTTCAGTTTATAAAAAGGAATGTAACTGTTTAAACACCACCACTGTGGGGCTCTGCAGGTACTGGTGTGGTGTCTGAGCACACCCCAGTCCGCTTTACCGTCAGCCTGCTAGGGAGTGGGGAAAACTGTATGAAGGAACATGACTGAGTGGCTTGTGTAAGTCAGGGCTGTGGCAGTAGTGAAGCTGCTTAGATGAGGTCCCAGCACTCACCAGTCTCCTGCTATCTCTTGCAGTCTTCACAGCTGGATTAAGAACATTATTTGGGTGAGGGGGCGGTAGTGACAGTGGAGAGCACAAGATGGGGCTGGCTTAGCAGCAGCTGATCAAGAGGTGAAGCTTGCATACCTCCAAATAGGATCCACTTATGTCAGAGGCATGGGTGCCAGGAGCTTCCCCACCTTGCATGCTTGCCTGGTGGGGCAGGAACAGGGGACAGCCAAAGAAGATTTAGGCTGACCTTGCATGCAGTGTGGATTTCTTCTTTTCCCAAATTGGCCATTTCCCTCTATTGTAGGTTGGGGACCAAGCTAAATTGGTTAGCAGCATCATTCAATTATGATAACCCCAGCATTTCTGGGGTGGTTAGGTACTGGCTGCAGCTTGTCAGGAAGCGAGCATCAAAAGCAGCACAGGAGTCACCAGGCTGCTGGCTCCTCTGTCCACCCTCACTGACAACAGGATGTTGGTTTGCGAGAGACTATCTTCCTCCTTCCACTGTGAAGGAACGTTTGCCTTAGCAGTATCAGGCTGGCACCATTGAATCATTTGGGGTGGGAAATCAGGCTTTCAGTTAAAGTTCAACTGGTTTATTTAGTAGTCTCCCATAATAAGAATGGGGATGATACAGGATTTTTTAAGTTGTGCAGCTCTTGCAGATGCCCTGAACAAGCAGTGGATCAGGCAAACCCTGTCCCCACAGCACATTCTGAAAAGCAGAGGTGTGGGTGCAAGAGCGGTACAGGGCAGGGACATCCAGGGCAAACCATGCCCTCCTTGTCATCCCTGGGCTATGGGCTCCTTTGCTGTGGGGTAGGAAAGAGCTGGTGGATGTGAAGGTCCCTTCTGTAACTGTTTGTCCTGTAGCCCTCAGTGCTTCTTCCTGCAGAGCACTATGGTACCCATTCAGCTGGATTGTAGGACTTGGGTAGCCAGGGCAGAGGCTGCAATGGATATCTTCTTGCTAGAAGGTAGAGTTGACCAAAAGAAAAAGCTACTGGGGGCCATGCATCTTCTGAATTAATCACCTGAAAGATCTTATTTCTGTCAATGATAAATAAAACCAGCACCACCAACAAAATACCCTTTTCTTTCCTAGGACAAAAAACAATGCACGTTAACCTTACAAAACTGTTCCGTAGCCTTTGGTTTCACAGATCAACATGCCTTTAGTCATCAAAGAGATTATCTTCTCAGTGATTAGGAATTTATTTTCGTCTGTAAGTGTGGTCTGGTCAAGAAAATATCCCTGTAAAATTGGAATATGGCCATAACAAGATTAATCTTTTTTTTTTTTTTTTTTTTTTTCTTTGGCATCTGGGTGCTTAATAGAGACTGTCCTGTGAATTCAGCAAGGTTAGGCTCTGCATCTCTATTTTGGGACTCCACCCAGGCTTATCCACAAAGTTTTACCTAGATTTCTCTTCCTCCCCGCCCCCCCCACCCCACCCCCCGCCCCTTTTCTCCCTTTTTAATTTTTGTCTAGTACAGGTTTTGGTTGGCTGTCCAAGATCTCAAGAAACAACCTCTACAGGATGTAACCATCAGAGTGGAAGAAATCTGGCAAGAATTTCTAGCTCCTGGGGCCCAAAGTGCTATCAACCTGGATTCCCACAGCTATGAGAAAACAAGCCAAAATGTCAAAGACCCAGGGAGATATACATACGAAGATGCACAGGTTTGTTTTTGATTTTGTGGAACTACTGCTAATAAAACTCTCTGTTTTACTGTGATATTCCACTATCACATTGTCACTGCTCACTTGTAAGAAAAAGGAGATGCACAGTTGGAAGTGACTTTGAGGATATCTATTCAAGCTGGGTAAATGATATTTTCTTTGAATCTATCAGTTATAACAGTCTAATGCTCCTCTGGGAACAAATGTTCCAAAATTTACAAGTCTGCAAGGCGCAGCAAGCTGGAGACACATCTCAGAGAAAGCAAAGATGAAAGAGTGCTATAAAGTTCAGTTCTCTGTACTCCCTGTCACCAAAGTCTGGTGTGTTTACAGAATGGCTGATACCCTATCAAAATCCTTGTTAATACACTTTTTTTTTTTTTATCATTTATTTATAGCTAATTGTATTCCCCTGCTCCCACCAAACTGCAAATGCAGCAGCCCCCTCCAACACAGCTAGAAATGTGTCCACCAGACAATACCTTAGAATAATGGTAGGACAGTAGGCAATGCAGTGAGCTTAATCCCTCCCTCCTAAGGGCCCCAGATTTATCAGGGAAATTTTACAGATAAACTGTACACACAAAATGCCTTTAGGAAAACAGATAATTTGAGAGAAAAACTGCTACAAGCAAGGATAAAGCTGCATAACCTTCTGAGAAAGTGAAAATGTCATTTTATAAAGGCTAAAAAATAAAAAGGAAGAAAGGATCATGTGGCAAATATTACCAGGGACACAATTAAAAGATAGCCTCCTCGTAATCATTTTTATCAAAAGCGTGTAGTAAAACCAACAGCAAATGAAAAGAGTCCTTGTTCTTCTATTTTCTTTAAATGGGCGTTCAAAGGCAGTTCTTCAAAATACTCCACTAACAAAATATTTCCATCTCAGGGGAGATGTTGTGGGACACTTATACAAGGTTAGGCAATGAATTTTTCAAACCAGCATCAAATGCTGTATTTTCCTGAATGCGATCTTGCTCCTTGGGGCCAGCATAGAAGGAAGGTAAGCAAAGTTTCAAGGCAATCCCTTGTGAATATCAGGCAACTGAAATGCTCTTTGTAAAGCTGAGAAATGCAGGAGTATGAAGACGTTCTGGGTAAAACGTATTTTTTGCTTAGCAGTTTTAGTGAACAAGAACTGCAAATTTGCATCACCTGAAAAAAAATGATGATGGGAAAAAGCAGATAGCTGAATAATGGGGAAATTGATTAAATTGATAACTAGAAGTACTGAGAATAAGATGGATGTTTAGACAAGGAGTATTTAATCAGAAGAAGACATAGAGGAGGGGAGTGATGAAATCAAGCTGGAGTTCTTGCAGTTAGACTGCATTTTTAGCTCCATGGGTTAATTTTATTTCAGAGGATTTTTATGCTGACGGATGTCCTCAACTCATCTGTTTCGGTTCACAGAAATAGTAGGTAAAAGTAGAGCTTCAGGCCATTGTCCTCTTGGAGACCGAGTCTGTGCTGAGAGAGGATAGAGCAGTGTGGCAGGTCAACCCAGTTAATCTTGTGAAGTGGACTTCTGGTAGCTCTCCTGTTTCTGACTGTTTGACCAGATAGCTGAGAAGGCTGTCTAACAAAAGCAGGGGGAAACAGCAGGATTCCACTGCAGAGTGTAGTGCCCTGGCAAAGCTGGAGCAGGGTTGCATGTTCCTGGGTCATCCTGGAGAGAACACGTTTGTTTGCACATTCACTTCACAGGAGCCAATGTAAGTCCCCCCAGTGCACTCTGAATCTCCCAGGTACAATCCTGGCACCTCCGTCAGGTCAGCCTTACCACCTTGGGGGCTCTGTTGTCTATGGATCTGTGGCAGGTCATAGCTCAGCTGCCTTATCTTGGCATCCTGGCACCAGCAGCCCATGAGAGCTCCCACACATCCCACATTCCTAGGGACTCAACCAGACACCATTAGTCAAAACACGCCACTGTAGGAAGGAAAATATAAGTGTTGTCCTGTCCTGTGTATCTTTAGCACAAAGAGGAAAACAACTGAAATGTCCTTGTGAATAAAGAACAAGAAAAAAATTAGTTTACTGAACAGCACATTCTTTGAATGCCTGCAGCTTTGAGACACTAAGACTAAGAGGAAAGAAAAGGGTTTGCAGAACTGGGAAAATGAAATTGCTGTTTCTGCAGTGGAAAACCAGGAGAAGGGGATGTGGCACTCTAGCCTTTATGCTGCCCTGGGAGAGCCACAAAATGCCAATTCTGTGTAAAAAGCACTAGGAATGCACACGTGGCTGTCCTTGGGAAGGGGAAGGTGTAGCAGTGCACAGTATACTTCTGTCTAGTGAGAGTGTTAGAACTGTAAGTTGAAAGCAAAGCACCGTCTGTTATCAGGTGCTTAACAGTCTACATGGATGTGCTTCTTTGCACAGCCCTGGCTTCCAGCCCCAGAGAGCTCTCCCAGATGCTGCACGACCATCTGGTAAGACAACTGGCCTAGAAGAAAAAAAGGAGAAAAGGTGCCTCCTGACAAACACGTCTTTCACTTAAGGCCTCTTTGTCCCAAGGCTACTCATCCTCTGAAGGCAAATAGTTGCTCTATTTAAGAAAAGTGATGCCGAAAATATCAGCTCCAAACGTCCTCAAAGGGCTCCTAATCCAGACCAGAATTTGGCGTGCATTTATTATTTCAGGAAGACCTCCCTCTAAGATGGATTCCTGTATTACAGAAGCAAGTGTTTTGCTGTTCCCTCATCTCAGCTTAACATGTTTGCCTTGTTGTGTGTCCCTTCCTGCTGCTGCCGCTGTCTGCAGTCCCACATTCCTCCATTTGTGCCTTCTCTTGCTCTGTCTGCTGCCTGTGTTCTTGCCCACCCCATCCCGCACTCACCTTCCCCAGCCATCCCATCTGCTGTCAGCCCCCAGAAACACAGCCCCTGCTCTGAGCTCTGTCCTGATCATCAGCTCTGCCAGCTATCTTGATCTGCAGCACCTTTTGTCATTTTAGCACTGGGCCCCTCCAAAGGCGAGCCTACCAATTTAGCTGATTATTTTCTGCTCTTAAACAACTGTCCACTGAGTAAAATATTATGATTATCAAACCATTTTCACTGGGGAGTAAAGCAGCTTTTAATCCAAGGGACACCATCGGGAAAGGTCAGTTCAATTAAACAGTGAACTACTTAGCAGGATGTAAACTCCCACAGGAGTTATCAGCATCATTGAACAACCAGTGTGGGGCCTTGCAGTATGAAGCACGCACAGCCAGCTCTGAAAAAGTAAATAGGTTCGGGTCCATCTGAACGGCCTCTTTTGGCTAACAAAGCTGCTGACGGCCGAAGTAATTCATCTTTAACATGGGAACCCTGAGCTGTGACTGTGACAATTATGGCTTATCTGTACAGCACATTACTAGTTTTTAAACATTTCCACCCACCCCCAACCTTCAAGCATCTCCTTGCCTCCCTTGAAATGTCTTTCTGCCTTCAGAAAGCCTTTAATCTCTTTCTCAGTCCCTTGGCATTGGGAACTAGTATCACAAGAATGTGTTGTGTCTCCTGATAGCAGTGTTTGCTTGTAGGGATATTTACTGGTAGACTTCAGAGCTGTGTATACTAGAGTAAGGTAAGCCACATGTTTGTCTTTGGAATTGCTTTCCTGTTTGCTTTGTATTTTTTTCTTCAAAATAGAGTTTTAGATTGGCATTCCTTTACCTGAACTAATTGGCTATTGTTTCTGTGAAGATGATTCAGGGAAATTCAGTTCTAATCCAGGCTCAGTTAGTGCAGATCCTTGGATAATTCCAGAGCAGATTTAGACCATAATGCCCAACTCCAGATTGCTCAAACCAGAAATGTACCTGGCGCAGATTTGAATCATAGAATGGTTTGAGTTGGAAGGGACCTTTAGAGGTCATCTAGTCCAACCGCCCTGCAGTAAGCAGGGACATCTTCAACTGGATCAGGTTGCTCAGGGCTTTGTCCAACCTGACGTTGAACGTTGTCAGGGATGGAGCATCGACCACCTCACTGGGCAACCTGTGCCAGTATTTAACCACACTCGGCAAAAAAAACCAAAATTCTTCCTTATATCTAGTCTGAAGTTTAAGATTTGGGGTCACTTCATTCATGCAGCTGCCCTAGGTGTTGGTTCAGTTTGTTCTGGTCTGTGATAGAGATAGCAGCCTTTGCAGGATTCATCAGTGATGAGTCCTCAGTTTGCATTCTGGTCCTATGAGGAAGCTGGGAGCGTTGTCAGAACTTGTCAGGATCCTGATGAATTCAAAAGCAAACTCCAAGTGTAAGCAAGGATCTCTTGGAAATAGAATGTCATTTTATAGCAAGAAGAGAAAATGAGGGGTGACCTCTCTTCAACTGACTTTGTCTTTTCAACTGTGCACAGGATGTGAAAGCATATAGAGAAGAGTCTATGTCTGGTGTCTCTTCAGTGGGCATACAGAACTTCTTTTGTAGGTCTTGTGAGAAAGCCCAGAATGGAAGGGAAATGTGAAAGTAATCATTCGTTGTGTATGTGTCATCTTTCATGTAAGAACTTGAAGAAACCTTATTCCTGTTATCTTAAAGTGTCTTCCAGTCACTGCAGCTACATGCATGCCTGTGAAGGATGGTGGCTAAGGATGGAGAATCAAGGTAACAGCAAAGAAGCTCTGTCTGGCAGTGTGGGCAGTCAGCAAGGGGGTCTAGGGCAGACCCAGGGGCTCTACCTCAAAGGGAGGCTTCAATCCACCTGAGCGAGCACTGCTCAAGAGACCTGGCACTTGTGCTACAAGGCATTGAAAGCACTGCAGCCCTGCATCCATGCATATACATGGATGGTGCCCAGGCTTCCTGGAGGCTTTAGACAGCCTGGACCATGCTGTGGAGTTTAGGGACTGGACAAGGACTTGACCTTATTCTCTTCTCCTCCTTTGGCTCTGATTCTGTGGGACTGGAGAAGAAAATTCTTCCTCACACTGCACACCCTTTGCCTTCCCCGTACATGGGTTACAGTGACTGTAGAAACAGCCCTCGCAGTGAGCCTCACTGTTGCTGTTTGTTTGTTACACACAGAAACAAAAATGCAGTCTCCTTCCCATGTGGATTTCACAAAACAGCTGACAGCCAAACAGAATCTAAAACCAGCGAGCTCCACAAATACACCCAGAAGAGCAATTAGGTGTCTGGAGCAAAAATAGGAAAGTGATGGTGGAGACTGATGCTGCGCAGAGCAGGAAACAAAAGACTTGAAGCAGAGGCCTACACAAGAGCAGATATTCAGTGTTACTAACTTCCTGGGATTTTTTTTTCCAAATGTACATACACACCACACTACACATCAGAAAGTACTTCTTTTATCCTTTACCTTTCACTTTAATTTGTGGCTTAGTAGAGTCATGTTATATGAAAAACATCTAACATCCAGCCTTTGTCTTGCTGTTGCCTTTCTGCCTCTGAAGGCATCAGGGGTCAAACTACTGTCTAAGGTGGTGCTCCTCTGTTACACATGGGCAGAAAAAGTCACAAGTGAGTTCTCTCCTTGCACACACAGTGACAGGAGACAGCAGATCTCTCAAAATGAAAGATCATGGGAATAGAGTGACAAGAACAGCATATTCCCGCAGGACAATACTCTTTTCCAGGGTGTTGATCTTGCCAAGCTCGCTAGAACTACATGCACAAGCAATAACTGCTTCGTGTGCCTGACATTTCCTAACTCAAAAAAAATACCTTTAAGTGGTTTAGAGGGAAAAGTCTCTAGCTTGCTTAAAAATTCAATTCAGCCCTCAGACCCTGGAATTCTTGTGCCAGTCGTGTGTGCTGTGCTTCCTGAATGCAAAAAACAACTGCATGTTGAATCCAGAGCAAAAACATTTCTCCTTAGTGCAAAGGTCAGGGAGCAGCTGACGTTGTTCTGTTTCTCCCAAGCAGCTTGCAATTGTGTCCCTTTCTACCCTAGAAGCCAGGACTCCAAGAGCCCCCTTCTCATGGACGATGGGTGAATGTTCTTATGGATGATTCAGTTCCACACCTGCCAAACCCATATGCTTCAGGAACACTGCAACCTTTAATTTTTCTAAGGATTTGTTACCTCTTAAAAGGTTCACTCTTCTAATTTAAAAAACAACAAATTCCTGGGGACTTTTATCACCAGTGCATTCCACGTCTCCCCTTCTCAGCCCCCAGCAGGTATGAATGTTGCGTACTGTCAGGATGGGGTTCATTGGCAAACAGTTGTGAAATTTCGATACGCATTTGTAGACTGCAGGAGCTTGAGCTCAATTACTTAAAGGCAGTCCAAGGCAATACGGCAGTAGATACCTTGCAGCCAAAATGTCGGTGGCATGAAAGGCTGTTTATCTATCCAGCACACATTCTCTAGGCAGGCATCCAGGCAGGACTAGTGGTCTCTAGCTCAGCATAGCCACCTTGACTTGGAAGCTGTATGCTACTTGTTTCTGTAGAGCTGCATCCTGCTCTGTTACCATCTCCTGTGGGCCACAGAGTGCCCCAGTGCAGCAGAATTTCCTTTCTGCTGCGTGAGGGGTTCTGCGTGTTCCTCTCCACAGCACGACTCGGCCATTTGGCAGTATTTTCTCCACAGAAAACAGAAAGAGGAAGCTGCAGACGGCCCTGCGAGTGTCAGGTTGTTGGCCAAAAAGTCAAGCAGTTATATCTCATAGCTATACTATAGCATGTATAGCACTGAAAAACCCCATTTCATTGCTGCACCTCCTAGATACTGTATTGTTCGGAAGAGAGATGCCACTCTCCCAAATGCTACACAAGGTTGTCCCCTCCTCCCAGGCAAAACCTGTTCACTTGGGCCTTTTGCCAGTAGTCAGGATTTGGCCCATATTGAGAGAATCAGCCTCTTAGCTACGATCATTGTTCTCAAAGCCTAAAGCTGCTCATATGGCGTTAGACTCCCAGCAGCCCACTCTTGTCTCCCAGGATAGTCCTTGCTATATTTAGGACTAAATCCTCCTGCAGTACTAGGCTGACCCCTTAACTGTGTAGCACTCAACAACCCTTCGCCTCTCTAGTCCTCCGCACTGCGTCTGCTGTGGACCCCCCGGCACCACTGCCTTCCCATTTGTATGTTTGAAGGTATGAAGCAAACCAGTTGTCTCATCAATTTACAGAGGAGCCAAAGCTAAATTTATGTGTTACTTTTATCAATGCACTTTTCCAGAAAAGATTTACATTGTGTTTTCAACTGTGTTTCTACAGGGCTAAACAAAGGATTTCTGTGTATTACTCAAAATGAGCTCTCATTGCTTACAGTTATCCCTCCTGCTAAAGCTCTTTCTTAAGTTCCTGTGCCTTCAGCCCAGTGTAATTTCATTTGTGGCCTGAAAAGAGGTTTTATGCTTTTTAGTTTAGCAGGAAGGTTAGTCTGTATTACAGTATAATTATTAATCTTTTTTTTTTTTGTCCTTAGTAGCAAAAACGACTTGCTTGAGTGTGAAGAAAATGCACCAGCTAAAACTGTAGGTATAAATTATTGTGTCACTTAAGTAACTTGAGAGTGGCCAAAAAGATATTGCTTAGATTTTTCCAGAGCAATTCACACTCAGGCCAAGACCCTCAAGTGCCATTTACCAGCCTGAAATATTTCTTTTCTAAAGTATAAATCAGGGGCTCCCTGCTCTACAAAGCACTCCCGCAGCAGCCAGAGCACCCATTTACCCCTGACCCTGCTAGCTGGCAGCACTACCGACTTCTGGAGAGGGTTTGGGAAGGGATCTCTCCCTGGTCAGTGCTTGCAGACAGCTCGAACCCCACAGCTGCAGCAGCACTGAGAAGAGTAAAATTGTTCATGCAGAGACCAGAATAAGCAGACCCAGAGGCATTCTTGGTGGGGCTTTGGAGATGTTAATGGGAATTGGAGTAACCCCCTTGTGTTCACCTGCCTCCTCCCTGCCACTGGTGTTTTCCCATCAGGTTTAGTCAGGGCAAAGGTGAAGGTCTTGTGTTCTGCAGCTTCTTCACTGCTTGCCTCATCTCAGCTGTGCCTGCTACCAGCTACTTCAGCTTCCAGAGCTGATGCAAAGGTTTTTCCTGCTTTTTCTAAAGTGCAGTTCTGCACCATCAGTGAGACTGAACAGCAGTCGATCATAATTGCTCCTAAAAGCTGTTGCTTTCACTGGTGGCACAAGGGATTGTTAAAAGAGAAGTAGGTCTCCTTTCCTTTCTTTGGCTTTTTGGAAGATGCTGGTGGTAGTGTGGTAGGAGGTCCTGCCAGTCAGGGAGGAGTCCTGAAGGTGAGCTGGGAAGACTACAACAGAGTGAGTAGAATTCATCTCCAACAGCCCCTGGATAACAGGTTTTGCTGACTGCAGTACAACTGCATGCTGGCACAGGGGTTAACCTCACCTCCTCTGCCACAGATGTCCATGCAGAGTAGAAGTGCCAACAGAAAGGTATTAGGCTGCTGCCAGGTCTCATTGGAAGGTTGCAGCAGTCACACACCACGTGCTTGGAAAAACATCTCCCTGCTTTCTCCTTCCCTCCCCCTCCTTGTGGTATAAAGACAGCTTTTTCAAAAGTGAATCCCAGGCAGGTCCTCAGCTGGCATCCATTACCATCCTTCCAGTGAAGGCCACAAGGCATTCACCGAGGCGCTGCTCTCTCATGTGCAAATCTGCAATAAATTCCTCCCCAGTGCCCAGCATACAGGTAGAACAAACATTAACATTCATTGCAGTTCGCTGTTATTTATTTAGTTGTTTAATCTGCTGCTTAACGTTGCTTGTGGGCTTTTCTTCTGATGGATTTGTCTGACATTCTGCAAATCTCCCATGCAGTTGGCCAGAGGGGCGGCTGCTGGTGTTCGCATGCTTGCAATACAAAGGGGTCTCTAAATTGGCTCTCACTGGTTTAATACCAGGTATGGGTGAAGAGGTGCTCCAAAACAATCCAAAAGATGTTCGTGAGATAACTACGGCAAGGAGGTTTCTGACCTATTTATGGAGGGCAAAGTGGGCCCTTGGGGCTCAAGTGAATCTCATCATCTATCTAGCCTTAGTGTAAGCCCCTTGGAATGGATTAAAAATGTGCTAAATGGGAAGCCTGTGTTTGAAATGAGCAAAGAATTTGTAATTTCCCCCTATTCCATCTCGTCATCTAAAGCTTACAGCTGTGTTTAGGCACAAACAGGGAAAACTTTCTATCAACAACTTAGTGCTTTCTGGAATCTAACAGGTGTTGAAAGGTCATAAGAACATTGTACTTGGCCTTCGCAACCCCCAGGAAGTTTCAAGACTGTCACAAAATGCCACAGTGGGCAAGATACAGCTGGGATTAGAAATGGGTGTTTAACCACCAACACTCCTCTCATCTCTTATAAACGATTCAGAGGAAAGAACCCAGATTTTCAGCTGAAATGTTTTTAACAGAGAACACAATTCCTACGGTCTGACGGGAGCTTTGTGCAAGTCAGGTGTTGTTATTAATTTTTTTATCATTCAGGTTTTTTCCCAGATATTTCTCAGGTGTTCTGGAGGTCCTTTTTGGCAGCCACCCATGTCCTCCTCAGGATCACTGCACTTTGACTGCAAGGTGGGGGAGAGCTGTGAGATAACATTTCAGCACATTGATTTGAAGCAGGTGCAGCTCTGAGACAGTTTCTGCTATCTCAACCACCTCCCACATTCCCGTCTGGATTACAAAATTTCTTCTTTTTTTTTTCCTCCTCTTTTCTCCTCTTTTCCCCTCTTGTCAAGAAAATTTATAGAGCTTGTCCTTCATCTCTTTCCAAAGATAGAGCTTGTGGAAGGAAAACAGCCGAGAGATGCTGAATCTTATCAGAGTTTATTTCCCTGCACTTAAGCTGTCAGCTGTCAGGGGTGGGATTTCCTCTTTGTTTCATGTAACTGTAGAAAATATTTTTTTTTGTGATTTACCTGACTAGTTTCTTTGTTTTCTAGTTCACAGAGGTGACAACATTCCCCCCTTTAAAATGTATACTGTTTATCCTTTATATCATGCAATGGTGACGGCAAGTGGAATGGTTGTGCTGTCTGAAGTATAACTCTCATGATACAAGTCTAGGTACAGAGAAGATGCTCAGTGGAGCCGGATAGCCCTGAGGACCACAGCATAGTTCTTCCCTCCAGAGGAGATACAATTCAGGTGCACGAAACATGAAAGAGGGGCTGCCTTTTTCTCAAGAAGAGAGACACACAGACACCATTACCTCTGTTGTCTTAGTTCAGCATCTGGGGAACTAATGGTTCCCAGGCTGTTTGACAGCAAACCAGCTCTGCTTGCAGGATTCTTGTTAGGGAATTGTTTGCTTCCTGGAGATTAAATTCATTGTGATTACAAAAAGCAGGTTATTGTGTCACCTTCCATGTTAGACTGGCATTTCCAAATGTGCATCCATCATCGCAGGGGAGCATCAGTACAGCCAGCACTCATCCACAGCATACAGTGTGAGGGTCTAAGTGACCAGTCAGCTCAAAAAGCCACCTCACCAGGGCTTGCTTGAACATGTCAAGTCGGTGCCTGTCTCCACTCGCAGCTGGCACCATGGTGGCCTGAGATGGCATCTTGGTGCTCAGAGATAGCTGGCAAGGCTGCAGGGGAGACCTCTGGGACATGTGATGCCTATCAACTCCTGGCCAAATCTTGAAAGACTTTTGCTTTCTGTGTGGCTTTAGAAACAGGGTGCTACCTTGTTTAATGGTTTAATAGATCAATTGAGCAATTGTGTTAAATGATTGTTGTAAATTCTTGGTTTTGTGATGTTACTGCCTATAGGATTGCCATCTCAAGGCCAGAACAGGGAGCTGGGACTCAGCCTACCTTGGAAGTGGTACCCAGCAATGACTGTGAGATGCTATGCTGCCTTTGATTAAATGTTTCTCCTGCTGTTGTGCAGATGTGGCGCAGGAGCTTCCCACGGCACTTGCAAAGAAATGTCGCAGTGATAATTCTGGCCAGACTGCTCACAGTGCAAGGGACTGTAATGTCCAGAGCTGCAGCTGCATGGTGAAAAATTACACAAGCAGTGCATTTGCTTTGTGTATTCAGGGAACCAGTAATAATGAGCTTGTTACCCCATAATAAACAACTTTACAGAATGCAGTGTTCTCTCAGCATAAGGATGGGAAGGCTCAAATTTCTTGCCAGCAGTGTCAGGTATGTCAGGGAGTGTGCAGGTGTATTAACGTGTATTAACTCCAACTGGCTGCCATTGGAGATTTCAGTCTTTGGTGAGGTTGTGCTCCTTCTCCACCTTATGATAAAGAAGAGGAAAAAAACCAGCTGCTCGGCAAAATAAGAAGTGTGAAACCAGTGGGTTGCAATGATCCAAAGTGACTTAAAAATCCACGATAGAAGGGGATGAGCCAATTCACGTAAGTTATACAAAGCAGCTAAATCCATGCACCCACCCATTTCTGCTGATAGGCACGTTGCTCAGGCTTCCCCAGAAGAATGTGCTCAGTTGCTAGACCTCCAGTAGCTTTCAATATATTTACAAAGTGAGGAGCTGCTAAACGCTAGATGTTTCAGATTCTAGAAAGTATAGCAGGAAATAGCTTGGTGGCGAGGAACAGAGCAGGCTAAAGATCAAAACGAGTGTCCTAGCCATCAGCATTTCCTGTCCCGCAGCTAGATTTGTTGTGTAACTGGGCTGAACACGCACTGCAGCCACAATTTTAGCAGGAACCTTCATGGTGCAGTCTCAGTGGGGATTTTGGCTGCAGCAATGTAAGCTGTCCTGTACTGTTGTGAATTGGAAGGCAGTCTGCTGACCTGAGCACCTGGCTCAGACTTCCAGTAGGTGCTTCAGAAATGCAGTGCTGTAAAATAAATGATCAGTGTATCATTTGTGCCTCCAGTCCAGAGCTTCTTCAAAGCAAGCCCTTTGAATTCTGGCAATTAAGCAGCAGAGTTTGCTTCTGAAGCTATGCATGTCCCTCCCTACCCCTATGCCCAGCCTTCTTTCTTCATTAGCATTCAAAGCCTAGGAATAGTTATTCCCTGTCTGATTGTATCTTTGGTGAACAGCTGAAAGGTAGCGGTGTTGCTGTTCAGTGATTCCAAGATGTGAAAAGCAGAGAAAATGCTTCATACCAATTAGCTAACCACAGTGGCCATTGGGCTCTGGGTCTGCAACAGTCCTGGTTTTCAGGGAAGAGCTTCAGTTAAGAAGTCAGCCTGTGGTTTATTTCATCTCAGGATCAAAGTAATTTTTCCCCCTTCCCGCAGCCAGATATTGAGTTTATACTGTTTTAAGGTCAAATACATGAAGTCACCTTGACATGAATGATGATTGTCACTGGCGTGCCAGCGGGTTGTATGGCCAGCCTGGTGTGTTCTCCTTTGCCTGAAAACAGTGCATGTGATTTGTCTGTGTGGAAATGAAAACTGAATGTTACTTTCCTAAAATGTTATCATTGTTTTTCAGAGCAGACCTAGTTGTCTGACCACAGGTAAAGAAACCATTTGGAGTCGAAAGGCAGGACAAAAAAAAAAAATAAATAATCACATCTATCAAAATGTTAATCAAGACTCCTGTCACCTACCATCTTACCTCAGCCCCACACAACCCTCCTGCCACCTCAGCACTGTCCCCCACCAGCACGCTGCATATACTGGGTGCTGCAAGGGAGGACCACTAAGAGGAATGAGGCTCTGGAGCTCCCTCAGGCCCCTTACTTTTGATGGGCTACAAGGTGGCTGCTCCACTTACTCATCAGCCTCCTTATTGCCCTGGAAGAGGAAGGGAAAAGACTATTAGGTGTGTATTTAGATGGTTGGTTTTTTCCCAGGTAATTACGAAGAACTCATCAGGAGGTCACGAAGTCTCTTTGAGAAACCTTAAGAGGTAACAATGTAGGTGAACTTGTTGCAATATGGTCGGGTTTAAATCAACTGAATCCTGAGTTTCTGCTACTTGAAGTACGTGAGCAAGAGCTGATGTTAAAGATCCTTATTCACACCAGAGAAATAGAAACCTTTTGGCAGCCATACCCATGACGTGCCTTATTTTCCTTCTTCTCGTCTTAGTGCATACTTGGCTCATTCTGTCCTGAATAAATAGAACAAATGTCCCACAGGTGCATGTGAAACCTCATGGCAGTGCTGTATGAAGGGAGCTGTGCACTCCCTCATGTTTTTCTGCAGCAAGGAAGGGCGACAGTTGCTAAATGGCTTTATATGAGCATTTCTATTGCAAAATCCTGTGCTGTCCTTCAGGTGGATAGTGCTACATGAATGGGGATTTGTCAGGTCTAAAAGCAAGTATGGAAATTAACTAGTAAAACTTGTTTCACATCAGGTTGTAGCTCAAAGGATATGTTTATGCTGTGTCGTAGGAAAACCAGTGGCAGTTATGCCCCTCTTAGGAGTACACTGAATAGTGCAAGAAAGCTGAATTAAGCAGTTCTTCTGCGTATAGACAGGTCACCACTAATTACCCATGATGGTGAAGATAAGGGAATTCTGCTTGGCTTGTTAACACTGTGAAGGAAGCTGTGTGACTTCCGTCTGGTTTGTCTCTTCTAAAGTTTCATGTACAATGGCTTTAGGGCAGGAGAGAATATTTCACGTTGTATAAATCAGTATAGATAAAATTGCTCATTAACTCTATAAAAGTGCTTCCTTGGGCAAAGTCCAAGAGAAATGTCCAGGGTGTCTTTTTTCTCTTGAGTTCCTTCAGTATATTCTCAGTCTTTATTTGGTCAAAGTATTTTGATTTGATTTGATTTTCCTGGCACATGGGATAATACCTATTACAAATCCAGGGATAATTAGGAGAAGAAGAGCTGACTCTGTTAAGGGATTCTCAGCAGGAAAGTAAAACTAAACAAGGAAATTGGGAAAGGGTAGGCATTAAGTTCTGCTGCAATGAAACACCACTTTGTAAGCTTGAAGATGCACGTAGTAAGTGCGCTTGGAGCAAACTGGTAACACTAGTTTAACTTGCTAGGAGAAAAAAAGACCCCAATGGGAGGGACTCATCTGACATAACTTTATACATATGATGTAGCCGTCCACATCTGAGCTAGTTGTATAACCTCCCTGTGTAGTCACCAGAGACAGAGGCTTTTTCAGGACATTGACAGGTTGGCTTGCTTTATCTATGTGTCTTAAGTGGAGATTAAATGTGTTCAAGTATCAGCTGTACTCTGTGAACAGAAGAGGGGAGTGCTGGGTGATAATTCAAGTATCTATGAGTGGTAAAATGAAAACTAACCTGTGGGACAATTTCTGGTGTTTATTTCTTCATTCTTGAGACAACCCAGCAATTTCAGCCTTACCAGACACCTGCTTGTAATCTGGGGACTTCAGAGAGCTGGAGTCTTTGCAGAATCACGCTGATTACTGAATAATGTGTGGCCGCCTTTGGGGTGAGGGCCTTCTCTTTGTTTTGTGTTCATACAGCCCCGGGCACAGCAGGGTCCTGCCCCAGGATGGACCTCCTGTACACTACCACAACACAGATAATCAATAATAACAGACTTAATTAGGACTTTGATCAGTCTCTCTTCCTTCTAATTCACTGTGTTTTAAATCCCTGTGATGTCTAAATGAGGTTTGATAACAATTCTCTGTCTTTCATTTCCTCCTGTCCCACAGGAGCACATTTACAAGCTGATGAAGAGTGACAGCTATGCGCGCTTCCTCCGTTCCAATGCTTACCAGGACTTATTGCTGGCAAAGAAGAAGGTATCTGTTGGAAAGGACGTGCTTGCATCTCTTAGCACCTCTTGATTCTCGCCTGCTGCTTGCTGCTAGTGTGAAAATGAAAATATTGTTTCCTTTTTTTTTTTTTTTTTATTTAAGAAAAAGGAATGAGCACTTTTGTTTTCACTGGGGGCACAGGGTATGGCATCCATATGCACAGCCTCAACCTGTGTTTTGGAGAAAACATGGTGATCCAAGGTAAAAATAATATTGAAAAGTGTTTGTCCTCTATACATACCTGCCTCCCAAACTCAGTGCAGGCAATTAAAATTGTGTCACCTCTTCCTTATGACAAAGGTGATGGCTGGTATGAGAAGCGGAACCCATCAATCTATTCAGTACTGGTGCAGATTTTACCCATTCTGGTTTTCACCTCCCTAGCCTCACCATGTGATCTTCCCTTTGGATGCCTTACTTATAGACCTCCCTGCAGTGATTCCCATGCTCCTTTTATCCTTTCCCCTTGCTTTTGGCCCCCCAGAGATGTTTCTTTTCCTTTGGAAACAGAAATAACTGCAACCCATGCAGTAATCAAGAATTCTAGCCCCTTTGTCTCACAGGAGAACTGAGTTTGAGCTGTTAGCTTTTTTTGGTGTCTGCACGTGCTCTGCCAGCACTATGTTTCTGCCGGGAACCCCCAGTTCAGGGTAGCAAAGGAGCGGTTGCATAGAGTTATGGCAGCTCATGTCCAGGTGTCCCTTCTTTCTGTGGGGGCTGGGAGGTAAGCTCCCAGTCTCTGTGGCTGTGTTCAAATGCTTCCTGCAGCTCCTGACTTACTCCCATAGGTGTACATGTCCATCTGTGTGCATGTGCATGCATGTACAGGTGTAAGTGCCCCGCTAATATTTGGCTTCCAAGACCGTACAAAAACTGACTTCTGCAGCCTGAGTGTGTGGTTTTCCATCACCATCTTCCCTGCTGTTTTTCTGCTGCATTCTCTGTGTGCTGCCAAATTACATTGCATCAGCACAATACAATGAAATCCCGGTGGTATTTTTTGTCCTGATTGTCATTGTGTGCCCTAAAAGCAGGCATATGGTGACAAAAGGAGACAAACCCCTCTGTCTGCTGTGCCTGGGACTACTGACAGGTGAATTAGGGGAAGGTAATGGAGGGCAGCAGTCAGCCTTATGTTTCAAAATGTCTGGTTTGAGACAGCATAAACCAGTACAGCTTACATTTGGAAAGGTTAGACCTGACTTAGAGTTCAGAGGTCATGGTGAAAGAAGGAGGTGCAAGGCAAAGTCTTCTGATGGTGTAAAGCATAAAACCATTTGCCATTTTCCTACCCCTATCAGTGTATGATTCTGCCTGACCTCAGGTCTCCACTGAACACATGAGGGCTCATGTGCTTGAAAGCAGGAGAGTTTTATCCTCCCAGCTGAGCACATTCAAAGTAGAGGTGGTTTGTGTTGTTTTTCTGTGCATTTCTTGTTTGCTGTCAGATCAAGCCCTGGATGTATCAGCATGACATCCTCATCCCCTCCGCAAACTGCCTGAGGAGCAGGTTTTGGTGTCATGTTAACACAGCGTGAAAGTAAGAATCAAGTTTCTTTTCGAAAGAGCTGTGGGTGAACAATTAAACATAGCAAGGCACAAAAAATGCAGGGGTAGATCTGTGCAGCTGCATTGTTCACCAGCTTCACACGATGCAGGAAGGGAGTCGATGTTGCTCCTGCATTTGTAAAGCTCCTTGCGCTCACGTTGCATTGTGTCAGGCGAGGGAACATTTTGGAAACAATGTAGGTACAGAGATACTGACAGAACGAACGGGAAGTTCTTGTACACTGAGCTACATGGTAAGATCTTTAGTGCCTTTGGTGCAGCTTTGAGAGGCATCCCTTTAAAATTCCTCTAAATACCTGCAAAAAAGCAGAGGGAGGGAAAAGAGAAACCCAGTGGCATTATCAGAGCCTGCATGGATGGAGGATTTTGTTTAGAGCCTGCGTACAAAGTCCTGAATTCACTGATGTGAGTAGAAATTCACTGTGGTTAACACTTGATGAGTACTTCTCTCTGGGGCATGAGTATGTCTTGCCCCAAAGACATTATCCTGACATCTCCTGTGTACCACACTGATATGACATGGCCTTACTTTTATTACTGAAAATAAGTTCTGTCAGAAGCACAGCATGATGGACTTGGGCTAAAAGAGTTGTTTGCACAAAGCAAATCAACGTCTCTGTGTCTTGAAATTCACAGATTAATATTTTGTGGATAAGTTTATGTCATTTGGGATCTTTTGCTCTCCAGCACTGGGTTGTGGCAAGCTGAGAAGGCAGGAAAAAGGGAAAGATTGACTGGGAACACAGGACTGGGAGCTACAAAACCTGTGCACTTCCTCTGTTTCCCCCACTTACTTTTCTTGTATGACCTCTGAGAAATGAAGGTTCAACTTTACCTGCCTCATATCCTCTTCTCTGTTGAGTGGGAATAATAACAGTGACTTGCTCGCTGGAGAAGTGGCAAGTCTTGATCAGTGCCTCAAAATATTGCTTGACATTTTTGAGTTCTGTAAGATACTGTAGGTTTGAAAATTTACTCTTTTTTTTCCACACTGTACAATAATCAGAGATGTGGGAGCTTCCCCTCCCTGCTCTGGGAGTGCAGGGAGGGAGGAGCAGAAGTTATGGGTCGGGACTGAGATACAATGACAGAATTATGAGGAGGACCAGGGAGGATAAAAGGAACACATTGTTCACACCACTGACTGATGCAAGACAGTGGCCATAGGCTGTACACAGACCAGGCATACATACTTTGTTAATCCATTTTAGATTTTTTTTTCTCCATCCTTGCCAGTGTCATTATTACAAATAACCACAGTGTTATTGGCCTTGATCCTGCAGATTCATGATGCTCAGTGGGGAACACGAGGTTGGCCTCCAGCAAGGGTGTGATTGGAAGCAGTGAGCAGCAGAGGAGGAAAAGCTGGGTGTAGCTCCCTGCCTCACACAGAAGTCCTCCTCCCCTGCCAGGCTGGAGAAGAGGAGGGACAAGGACAGAGCCCTGTCCTCAGGAGGAATGGCTGTACGCCTGACCTGATTCGAGCTCTGTGCCTCCATGTCCAGACTTCCCCCTGCAGCAGGTAGAAATCCCAGGGCTGCTGAAAGCAGCCAGCTCAGGGCTGAAGGGCTGGTTGGTGCTGAGATCCCCAGGCGACTCATGTGTTTTATTTGTCTATCTACTCAGCATGGCCCACACGTGCTGTGCAGAGTCAACCGTCGACCTGCTCCCATTTCTGCTGAAATGGATGTTACTGCAGAATACTTCACAGCAGGTATTCACCACAGCACCACCCCCCAGCCCTCCTCCATGGTGGACAAAATGGTGGCTGGTTGTCCTTAGATGGCAGCAAGCTTCATGTCAGAATGAGTGCCATGACAAACCTCCTTGCTGAAGGCAAGGAGGCGTTTGGGACTGGGGGCTTGGCTGCAGAGCAGGGGTTTATTCCCTGTGGAAAGAGCAGCATAGATTAGTTAGTACACTATGGAATGGGGTGCATGGGAGCTTTGCTAATGGTGAAGGAGCAGCCAGACGTGTGCTCTGCTAGTTATTTTTGAGTAGAAGGGAGAGAAAGGAAGAGAAAAGACCTTGAGGCACTTTCCATTACTCCCCGTAAAGGTGAAACGATGACATTGGTTAGCAGGCACCTGACTGCCAACTGAAGTGGCAGCTGAGCAGTCATGATTCTGGTGTTCATGTCAGCCTGTCACAGGGTGGCTTCCTGCCATCTGGCCCTGCCCACAGGTAGAGGAGCATCCCAGAAAGGTGGCCACAGCCACAGTGCAGTTGGGCTATGAAGCCACAGGAGTGAGCCCTGTCTCACCAGGGGAAGAGCAGGTGGGTATTTGCTTGGTTTAGAGCATAGTTTCCTCTCCATCTGGTTCAGAGAAGGGTGAGTCCTCTGTGGTCCTGTGCAAATGGACACAAACCAGATTCAAAATACTGTTCCAGCCATTCAGCAGTGCTGTACATGCCCTTTGCTTTTTTGCTTTGGGCAGGTGTACATGACTTCCTGAGAAGTCCTGGACCTGATCTTGGCCTTTTCCTGAGACAGGGCAGGGAAGTGATTATACTTTGTTTTCATCTGATGCCATTCCCACTGGAACACATAGTTTTCTCCAAGTTAAAGTTAAAAAAATAAAACCAACCAACCCTCCAAGCCCCAAAGTCTCATACCAAAAAAAGGTTTCAATAGCCAACAAAATTAATCCTGGGGTGGAGAAAGGGAGAGAGGGAGAGAGGGAGGGAGGGAGAGATTTTTTGCAGCTCTGCAGTTCAGAAGACCAAGCTTTTGGATTTATTTCCTTACCCTTTTTCAGATTCCTGACAAAAAGTGTCAGTAAGGCAGGGGCTGGAGCTTCATGCCATGAGACACAGGCTCCATTTTCAGCACATACCTTTTGACGCATTGCTTTTATCCAGGCCCCCTGTCCAGACTGCTTGTTATTGTCCAGGAAGACTCCTATTGCAGATTTCTGTCCCCATCTCAGTCCCACCAGGACACGCGTGACCAGTTTGATTCAGTGGCAGGGCTTGGCTTGAAATGTTGTAAAGATGCTGAGCAATTTTCTCATAATTGCTTTTAATAATCAGTGTCAGCTGGTTTTCGTAAGTTTTTTTTTTCTACTTACACTGCTCTGTGCCAGCAGAATCTACACAAAGGAACTTAAAATTGGGATGGCTGGGTAAATAATTAATCAAGAAAAAAAGGAAAATTTGGAAGAGACTGTCAATAATTAGTGAACAGCTCCTAAGTGTTGAGATCTATTTTTCTGCATCTACCTGGTCTGAGAGGTTTTTATCTGCAACAGAGGTGGTTGTTTCATATTTTACCCAAATGCACATGTCCTTTCCCAGTAGCTGGTAGAGTCTGTTGGTGTTGGTGTATTTACTGGCAAAGACAGCCCTTTTTGCACCTAGGAGGACTGCTTGACCTGGCATGCACATGTATTTCTCTGCCTTTCCCCTTTGCACTCAAAGGGTGTGTTTGTGCAGGCACTGCTGTGGTGCTGCAGCTGGCACCACTCCAGTGTCTGCAGTCTTGTTGGATGCTCCCTGTACAGGACCCCAGATCTGAGAAAGGGCTGACTTAGTCTTTTATCTTTTTTTGTTGTTGTTCTTTTTTTCACTTTGCTATTTTAAACTTTCCTTCCTCTTCTGTGCAAGGCAACCTCTGCACCTCTGCTTCATGACGGAGCGATGCAGCAGGCAGGTACCTTGGCAGCAGGCTGCCTGCCACACAGTCCGCAGGCAAGTGGGCAGGGAGAGATGGGGAGACAAAAAGCCAGCACCCCCACCCACGGCCATAAAGCTGGCTCATTGCTCTGCAGCCAGCCTGCCTCAGCTGCTTTTTATTTTACTAGAAAATGTCAGGCTTTGACTCAGAGCTGGATGCTATGGGGATGAGCTTTCCACACATCCAGCTGGTCCCAGCCTGCCATGCCCATGCCAAATGTGCAGGGTTGCCTCAGCCTGTGCTGGCAAGGCACTTCTCTGGGACATCGTTCGGTGCTTTCTGTGCCTGCTTCCCCACGTGTGTCTTCAGCTCTGGTAGGGAAACAGCCCCGTGTGTGGCCCCCTGTGCTGGACAATCAGCACCCCAACAAGGTGCTCATCATCCTTGGAGACCACTGTCCTGCCTTCCTACTGGGTGGGAAGCTACATCACCTTCGGTAGCAAAGACAGAGACAGTAAATTTTGACAGCAAGTGGAAGGGCACAGCGTGGCCTTTTTTCAGCAGCTTGCTGTCCTTTGCCCCCAGTGCACACCACAGCTCTGCTTTAAAATGCAGCTGGGCCAGACGCTGATTTTCCAGCCTGCAGCAACGTGATGCTGCAGACTCCAAGTGTCTTGCTCCCCAAGGAAGCCTTGCAAAACACTGTCTTTTGTCTAGGTATTTCTTCTTCTGTGGGTGAAATAGTGCCTTTAATTTGGCTGCCAGTGGGTCTTGCTGCCCCTGCAAGAGTCCAGCACGGTGGCCCAGTGCATGGCTGAGCACTGCTGTCCTCAGTCCCAGTTGTCGTGACACATTCAGCCAAGGCGTCAGGACCACAGCCTCTCTCTGCTACCTCTGCTGCCTTGGGGTGTGAGGACACCTCCAAGGCTTCTTCAAGGAGGGGATCTGCGATGCTCTGAGCACTTGCACTGTTGTTATTCTCAGAAGAGTGAGGATGACATTTCTTTTCCATTTCCTTTCCTCTTGCATGGAGGGGAGGCAGCTAACCCTTGGGTTAGTGCATATTAAATACTCCTTTGGGGAGCACTGGACTGGGTACATTCCTGCATCCCTGCCAGGCAGGACACCTGCTTTGTTCCTTGGCACGTGCTCTGAGGCCTTGGCTTCATCCTCGGTTTTGGCTAAACCGATGTGCCTCTAGGTTTGACTTTTGATACCACGTTTGGGACTTGAGAGCTGATGGTGTGGCTTCATCAGATGCTTATGAGCAGGGAGGTTGCTTGACACTTTCTTTTGAACAAAGAAGATTGCTTGTCCTAAAAGGGCCTTAGGTTCTGGTCTCATCTCTTGTAATATGGCAGAGAGGATCCACCCCATCTCTTGCTGAGATGCTTCAGACAAACCTTGTAGACATCAGACAGCTGTAGCAGCTGTGATGAACATGCAGAAGAAAAGTCTTTGCCTAGACTCACCTACGCAAGTTCTCATCCAGTTTATCTGATATGCTTTTGGCTTCCTTAAATCTCCCCTGTCTGGTTTTTGCATTGATGCTTTGTCCTGGGGGTTGTTACTGCGGCTGAATCTGTGGGAGATGAAATGGCAGGTAGGCACTCTGGTGAGCCCCTCCAGGGCAATGCTTATTTCCAGTGCACTGTCATGCACCATCATTACTGTGGCTTTTCCTTATATGTGGCTCCATATCCCCTTCGCTGCAGTTTTAGTTCCATCTTACCACCTCCATTTCGTTGGCTCACCACACTGAAATAAGTTTCTCTCCTGGAAATCAGCAGTGCCCACAGCTTTCTGACTGCAGTGAGCTTTCCTTCATATTATTAAGTTTCTTCTCTTCACCATAACAATTTTTTCTCTTAGATATTCCAGCAAACATGCCAATAAATTATTTAGTTCTTCCTTGTTAGTGACAATTAGATCTCCCTTGTGCCAAATGAATGAAGTGCTGCAGTGAGCAACCTTCTTGGGGATACGTTAATAAAGCCATGATGCACACTCTTGTCTTCTTGCAGTGAACTTGAATGTCTTCTTGCATATGAATAGTCCTGTACTCCAGATACAAAAATATCAGTGCCCCAAATCTGCCTGTATCTTTCCATGACCTTGCATAGACATACATATGCTGTCTTGTGTTTTGATGTAGCCAGACTTGCTGGAAATGTGCTTCTACCCTCTGGATAAATGGAGGACCGTAGGTTATCTGGCAGTGAGTTCAGTGGTGGTTTTCTTCCAGCACTGTATTCACTCACACATTGCTTTTTAATATTGTAAAAGTTACTGTGTTTTGGTTTTTTCATCTCTCTAAGCAAGTAGAAGGGAGCCTCCGATCAGCTGTTTGGCAGATGTTAACCAGAATCAGAGGTCCCGGCTCAAGCAGCCACAGAAGGAAAATTCAATGAACAAGAAATCGATATCAATAGCTGTGAGACACAGCAATGCACAGACCTGTTTGAACTGTTCAAAAAACTCACAGGAGAAAAGGTGACATTCTCTGAGAGTAAAAGTAGTGATGTCTCTCATTCTTTAAGGGGTTTTGGTTTCTTATGTTTGCTATTGCAAACATCGATTTCTGCTTTTTACATTTTTTTACAACTCTTTCCCCTTGCTGCTTCCTTATATTTTGCTGCTGTTCTGAAAAACTGCATTTAAGCTGAAGGGTTCTTTTTCTGTATTTTTTTTTCTCCCCACTTTTTTCCCTGTTAAGCCAGAGAATGAGCAAGGTCGTAGAACTTCTCTAGAAAAGTTCACTCGCAGCGTGGTAAGTTCCTTTTCTTTGCCCTCCTCCCTTTCCTCAGAACTTCATTTTTTGTTGGGGGGAATTGTGGATGCTTGACTTATTATTTCATCCTTTATTTTTGCAGCTAGCATCTTTGCACCTTCTCTTTTAAAACTGTAGCTCATCTAAATAGTAGCTCTAAAGAAGGGCTGTGGTGGGGGGTGGGAAGCAGAATTCCATGGTGCTCATTCTAGCTTATCATCACTGCAAAAGCAAATTGATTTTTGTCTAGAATTAAATGCAAGATTGTCTTTTTGCTGTGTTCCCACTACAGCATTTGTTGTGGCTTTTCCTTGCGCAATGAAGTAGAAGAGCATGATCCTCATAGTGCCACTGCAACAGTACCTGTATGGTTATGTAGTGCATGGTTAATGACACCGTATGTATATACGCATACATACCCACCCGCAGCACTTGCAGCTGCTTCCTCCAGTGCCCCTCTCCATCAGTGCTGATGTGAATCGTGATGGGAAATACCCTTCAACTCATTCACGATACCGATACTGGAAAAGGAGCACAGTAACAGCAAGAAACACGACACTGTTAAACCCTTTAGATAAGGGTACAGTTGGATCTGAAGGGCCGTGGACAGGTGTCCTCTCCTCTCTTGTCCTTCGCTAGGCTCCACCCTCCAGCCACTCCCTCCAGGTGGGGGAAGCTGGCCCGGCTGTGAAGGGATGCTGCAGCCCAAGGCAGTGTTGGGCACTGGCTGCTTCTCTCCAGCCCCCAGGGCAGGAACCTGGAGCTTGAGCAAGACCCACTCATCCCACTTGCTTTCAGGGATCTGTGTGTGCAGCAGATTTTCTAGGGAAAGGGAAGAGCAGAGAGAGGGGGCAGGACCATCAGCAGATACTTATTGCAAGTGTGATGGAGGAGCAGGGATACTGGGCAGCACAGGGTGGGACAGGCTGTGTGTGGGGGATGGCACAGAGCAAGCACAAGGCGAGAGCTGAAGATGCAGTGACCGGGTGAGTGGGGAATTGCTCTTGTGTAGCTCAGTATCAAGTACACTTTGACTTGATACATCACACCGTTTTGACATACTGCTGTGGTCTTTGTGTGTCACCTGTCATTAGTTGTAAGGTGATACTGGGACAGCAAAGCAATTGATTCTTACAGAAGCTACTGCGCAGAACAGTATCTCATAGGAACTTTTTAGACCTTGTTATGGCTTTGTAACAGTTTTATAGTGAAGGCATTGGACTATGTGTATATACAGTACATGCGCTTGTATTTTTGTGTATGTATGTATATTTATATATATGCTATATGCATACACATGGCATATAAATATAAAACATTTGTACACACAGATAGAAAAGAGGAAACCACACAGGTAAGTGTGAGCCATCATAGAGCAAATAAGCCTAGAGGGGTTCTTTCTGTTGCTGCTGTGCTACTGCATAAGCAAACCCAAATGTAACACGCTGAGCTTTGTACTATATCCACTGGCAGGCTTCCTGGGGAATGTATTTATATAGCTAATGCATATGCACACATTTAAAATATGTTGATACAAAATATATCACTGTGCCCATCTGCATATTTACTACTTTCTAAGAGTCTGCCAGAAAGAGGAATAGGCAAGATTTTTTCTTTTAAACAAACTATGCAGAAATATTTACACCGAGTGGTAAATTCTGCTCCCAGATTTGCCAAATACATGGGAGAGTAAGTGACTTTACTAGACTGGCTGGGTTTATGGTAACACAGCCAAGGACGGATTTTTCCCTTGCATTTGATTTGAGGGGTAACTTGACACATTCAGTTCAGGATGATAGAATTTTAATGTAAATACCTGTAAAGAAAATTGTTGTAGATTGGTTGGCACTTTAATTCATTTTTGTCTTACTGGCTAGCATACAGTAAACGTATTCTTTCATTTTTCTTAATACAGATGTAAAATGTCATCCTCTGATGGCATTGTAGCTACCAGAACCAGGAAGGGTCTGAATTTTTTATACTTTGCATTATGGCAGTTTGTCACTACCATCATATGAGAAAATAGTCACTAGGTTGGCAAGTCATAACGTCCTCGGAGGACAACATTACCAAAGCAGTAACTTTATGGTGTACTCAGGGGACTCAATTAAGACAAAGTTAATTCTGCATGCTCTACTTCTCCAAAATGCACTGCAGTTCCCCAACTGCGTAGGAGTGGAGCGATAGAGAAGCCCTCGTTCCCAGGGCTCCACTGTGCTTTAGTGATTGCTCGTTACAGGATCACATATTCAAGCTGACCCTGCACAGACACACTGAAGTTAAGCATATGCTTAAGGTTTGGCTGGAATAGAGCCCCAGTGCTCGGCTCTCTTCACAGGGAAGTCTAAGCCTATTTTGCAAACAGAATGATATGAGGTCACGTTTCCAGTGATGGCTGGAAGAGGAACATCCAAAACAACCAGGGCTAGCAGTTTATTTGCCTTAAGGAGCCATCACTGAGATGAAGAGGTGGCTTCCAGGCCGGCTGTACTATAAACTGCCAATGGACCTGGGACCCGGGCTGCCTCTGGACTGTGCTGCTCTGTTTGGCACTGGGAGGGTGCAGTAGACTCCCAGGCAAATTTTCAGATTCATCTGTGGCATGTGACCCAGCATTTGGGAAATGATTGAATTGCTCTGCTACAGTAAGTGTAAAGCTGTATAGCTTAGCTTATTTGGGAGTGTAGGTGTGGAGGAAGTGGAAGTCATCTTACCTGCAGGGCTCTTGTTCATCTCAGAGTCACAACCCAGGAGACAGAGATTAACCCCAGACCATCTGACATCCTTTAGAAAGACACCATGGAGCTCTGATAGCCAGCCAGAGCCTTGCCACCTTCAAGGAGATCACTGGGGAATAAGAAAGAAAGGTGTTTATAGATAATGTATTTTTCATGTTGTTCTTCAATTCTTACAAAACCCATCGTTTCATCTCCCTTGTCTTGGTACTTTTGACCAGAAGAAGGCAGCTCATGACTAATGCATGCACCAAGTTTTTGCACCAAATCTTTCTGGAAACCAGGTGCTATCTGGTCTGCTTTAAGCAGGACACTGCCGGAAGAATTTTCACCACAGTGGCGGCTCACCTTTCACTTACAGCTCCTTTCAAAGTATCAGCTGATACTTTTGTGCAGTGGATAAGAAGGGGGTTGTGCCCACTGCTGGCCAGGTCCTCTTATAGTGAAGGGCACAGTTTTCAGTGCCTCCCTGTCTGGCTTCCCCTTGAAGCAAGGGGACATCTGTCTGACCCAGTGCCCAATGTGCCAGACATACTCAACCTCCTCAGCTTACCTGCCTGAAGTCTGCAGCTGTGGCATCAGTGTGTGTTTTGTAGCAGCCCCCCCCCATCATCTGTGTGCTCCCAGGACTAAACATCACAGTCATCAGTCATCTGGTGAACACCAAAGGGCCACGTCCACTTGATGGAGCACCACAGGGCATGTGTTGCCAGCACTGCTGGAGCAGAGGGGCAGCAGATTTCTTTTCTCCCCTGTTCGTGTTTTGAAGAGTCCTTAAAAGTACTTGGGCAGCACAATGGTAGGATAGACATCAGGGTCCCTGACCCCTTTGGTCCTGTGCAGGGCTCCCTTGCCATGAAATGACAGACATAAAGCTAGACTGGCTCTCTCCACAGGGGCCCTGGGGTCCCTGATCTCAGGGAGTTGCAGAACTGACAGTCTGTTGCATCGGAGCACTTACTAATCCACCTCGTTTAAAAAATGATGGCACTGTGCATGGTGGCAGGTTTATCTTACTACAGTTTTCCTTTTGAATACAGCAAGGATTGACGTTATGAAAGCAGAGTTAGCCTGTCTGCTCTCCCAAGTGAAGATAAATGGCATCATAAAACTCAGACATCATGTATCATATATGTTATAAATAATACCTGGTACTGAGGTAATAACTTAATTTTAAAGACACACACACACACATGAATCCATATATCTACATCTCTCTCTTCTGTCATATATGATCATCTTACTAATTAAAAGGAGCCCGCTATGCTATTTTTAGCCGTGCAGTCTCAGCCTAGCTTTTTAAACCACTGTAGTTTCCCATCTGCTTGAGAAATGATTTAATAATCAGATAGACAGAAGCTTAGGTCTCATAAGCTGAGATGATCCTTCAGGGCCAAGAGTAGGAGGAAAATATATGTTAATGAGTACATTTAGGGAAACCACTGCTGCTTTGGTTTTGCAAAGGAAGCTACCAAGTCTCTGCCTAACTTGCACTGGTGGCCATTTACATTTAATAAAGGGGGAAACAGGAGGAGGTTCCTTTGTTGCATCTTGAGTATTATCTCTAAAAGCAGCAATGGTTACTCTAGCACTAACAGGGATCAAATCAGCCTCAGCAGATAACTCAGGTAAGCCTGGGCCATGATTCTCAGAACTGAATTCAAACTTTCCTGAAATTGCTATATTCCAAGAAATTAATTTCTCCTGTAAGAAAACTGCTGTTAAAGTTACTGACTCAATATCAAGGTGGTGACTCAATGCTGAGAAGATCTCTTCCCAGCTGACGTTTCTTGAAGAACAAAAGGCACACACACATGTACAGCTTCTGAGAGGATCAGAATTCTCAGTTTTTGTGCTTTAAAAGATAAGAGAGTGACCAGACCAGTGATATATTGTTTTATCCAGAATTTTTACAACTTCTCTCTCAACTGACTAATATGGCACATTGTTAGTCATTATGTTCCTCATCTGAAAAAGCTCTTTGCCTGAGGAAGGGAAAGAAGCTCTTGTGTGTCTCTTCCACTGCCTGAGGATGAAGAGTTGCACAATCTGGGAGAAGCAAGAGGTGTTTGCTGACCAGAAGTCTGAGAAACTCAGCCCAAGCAATGGCAGGACCTGACAGCTCCAAGCAAAACCAACAGCCTCAGCCAGAGAGTGCTGCACGGGACTCAGGGGTGAAGATGCAAATGCCAGACTTCTGGCTGGATATTAAAGTTTGTGGGAAATCCCTTGCCCTGTGTTTTTTCCCTGCCTCCGTTCTCAAGCCAGAGTAGTCGACCGTAGTGTATGCAGAGGTGTGTTGTGCACAGACCTGCAGTGGCTGCCTACAGCTGATGTTTGCATGTGATCAGCTACAGGTTGTACTGTATCCAGCATTAGAACATAAAGAGTGTAACAGGAAAATAAGCCCTCCTGTTAAGTTCTAGAGGAAATGTGAGTATGTAGTAAGACTAAAAAACTTGGGAGATTTATTTTAAAGTTAGCATAGACATCAGATACAGAGATCTGGTGTGAAATGTATCAAGGAGTCAGGTATGAGGAAGCAGGGAACTTTTCCAAGTGGTAATTCAACTCTGTGCAGGAAGACAATAAGGTGAAGGAAGAGGTGGTCTGTGTTCAATCTGCTTGGGAAGTAGACTGTAGATTACAAGAATGAAAGTTTTCTAATGAGCTTTCTTTAAAGAGTCCTGGACATTATGTATTGAACATTTTGTACAGGACAGCAAGTCAATGAAGACTGAAGATTGTCTCGGTTCCCAGGCATAGGTGAATAACTGACTTGACAGACTGGCCCAGCTTCATTAACCATGGGAGAGAGAGCTGCAGTAGACAGAAGGCAGGAGCTGGTAAGCAGGAGCTGCTGTTGTCCTTGAGTTAGCAGCAGCAGGGTGGTTTTGTATTCCTATCCAGGAGCATTGTAGGCAAAGACCCCCATTACATCCATATTGACTGTGGAGCCAGTGTCCCACCTTGCTTTCTCGTGCAAGGATGACATTTCCAGGAACAAGAATAGGACTGGAGATCTTGTATTTGATACAGTTGTCCTGCTCAGTGGCCAGGATGCTTTCTGCCTGGAGCCTAAGACACCCTCTTCCTCCTTATGGTGGTGCAAACTGCATTTTCATGGTAGTATTTCCTCTGCTTTAGTTTTCTGGTATCTTTTGGCTTTTTGTATTGAACCAACCTTGGCTCGGGACTGTAAGTGCAACCTAGTTCAGTACCCAGTGAAACCCAAAGTCCCACATTTAGTTTCAGTTCCCTGTGTATCGATTAATTTCCATTATACAGCTACAAAAGCCTTCGTGTCTACCTTGCCTGTGGGGCTGTCCCTTCCTAGACGCTATCAGCAGTTTTCTCTGCCATCTCCCTCTTGTTCCCCTTGTTCTTCCCAATGCTGCTTTCCCATATTCCTGATCCTCAACTTCATCCCTTGGCCATTGCTACTAACTTGTGCTGATTTTTATGTCCTCTTGATTTGTCTGCTGTTGGATCAGAGTCCAAGTTGCAGTCTAATTGTGCTGCTCCTGTTCTTGAGTGTGGTGTCACATGAATGAAATACGCTGATGGGATCTTATCTTTCTCAGGTGAACCATGTGATACTTTGCACAGCCGTGTGTCACTGTGATGTATTATAAATGCTAACCACAAACACAGTGATGAAGGCAGAAGGCTGGAGAAAGAATTGCTGCCTGATACCATCAGGGTTTTCTTTTTTAGCTGGTTACTTGATAATCTCGTAGAACTCTCATATACTTACCAGCTTGCCCAGCTTTTCAGTTTCCCATCTCTACCAGCCTGCATAAATAGCTAACAGTGTTTGAGGACATGGGAAATATTCCTGACATGCAATATAATAACGACAAAGGTTTAAGCCATTATGGGTGATACACTGAGATGCTGGTGAAGTGGGTATCAGATCAGACAGCTAGAAGGGAAGGATAATAGGAATGGATGCCAAAGTTTCTTAGATTTGACACCAAGAAGAGACGTCTGGGAAAATTTCTATTTTTTTCTTTGCAAGCTATTTTACTTAAAAAAAAAAAAAAAACAACCAACAAAAAAGTACTTCCTCCACTATTCCAGTGATGACCTAATACTTGCTTTTACTGGGAAAAGCTACTTGCATAGGTGATGGAAAGCATCAGAACATACCTGAAGCCTGAGGGAATCCAGTTAACATTTGCAACCTATCATTGGGTTGTTCTGTTATGTGCAGTAACAAGTCAGTGTCAGTACCTAACACTGTGGAGGACCGGGTGCATGGCCTGTACTGTGCATGTATTGACTGGTTGCTGCATGCTTGAATACATCACATCTAGTCCTGTTATTGGTGTAGTACCTTACCTGGAAAACCTCTGCACTGTGTAGGCTGAGGCTGCACACCCGTCAGTTTGGTAAGCGGTGAGTTTTGCGTATGGTACGTGGTCTGTTCTCTACACAGGGGCTCAGTGAAAGGGTAAGTATTTGTCATTTCTAGTGGGTAGGTTTTGCTTCCCTTCCTACAAACATGGCTGCACAGTGCTGCTGGCACAGAGCAGCAGCTGCCCTTTGCCCCCAAGGTCACTGCCTTCCAGTGGTGGGTGAGTGCTCCCTGTGTGTAGGGTTTGTGAAGTGCTTTGGGAATATTCTGGATGAAAGGCACTCAGTGGAGTTCAGGATATGCTTAGTATTCATTTACTGCCTTTTATTCCAGCCACATACAAACTCTGGAATATAAGAATCTGTAACTTCCCGCTGCAGATGGGTCTAGCTGCTCCCTGCAGGTACCAAACCAGGACCCAAGCCAGGTGTTCTGGGAGGAAGGGCAGTCTTCAACCCTGCTGTGATTTCAGCCAAGCTTATTCTGATACTCTAGAGGGATTTGATATTTCAGTGGTGTTTCTGTTTTCCTCTGACTGTGCAAGGTATTTACATGTCTGGTTCCCCAACTGAAGGCAGTTAAACAACCTGAGTCTACTGCCCCCAAAGGAGAGAACAGAGTAGCTCCCTGCCCAAGAGCTAGACCGTCAACATGCAAGTAAGGACAGTTTCTGGGGTGGCTGGAAAAAACACTCTCCTACACCATTGTGTACTGGCTGCAGTGATCCACCTGCACATCCATCTTCCCATTTTCTGTCAGAGGGAAGGACAAACCCTGGCACCATAGCCATGGGCTGCCCACCTCGCAGGCTGTGCTTGAAGTGCCCTCCTTCAGTGTGGTAAGTTTAAGCTGTCCATCGCTGCTACAACTAATGCCAAAACTGGCTCAAACACGTTCTCAGATAAAAGGAGCCCAGACTGCTCCACAGCAAAAGAGGATCTTGTTCCCGGTGCTGGTGGGATGGTAGAGGAGAGCACTAACTGTTAAGCTATTCAAGAAGTGGGTGACTACAGGGCTTGTGTCTGCTCCTGTTTTGTGCTGTATGCAGTGGTGTTCTGGTATTTCTCAAAGCAAAGCGTAGTGCCTCACTTAGGAAGCATAGGAGATCCACACAAAATGAAATGGGTACAGATGACACCAATTTTATTTGGACTGCAGCTCTAATCTGTTCCTGCAGCTCTAGTAAGCTGGAAGAGAAAAAAAACAGTATCAAATATAGGAACCTAAACCATGGTTGCTCAGCTTTACTGCCATCAACAGTAATGGTGAGAAGCTTGGGTAATTTGTCAGTCAGGCCCTACAACTGGAGCGGGCCCCATTCTGCAGCAGTTTGGGGGTAACTTGTGAGACTCTGCTGGTGAGAATGGGTGAGCACCCTGCACACCGGGAGCAGCCGCTCCCCTACTCTCCTTCTACAGGCACTTTGCAGCTCCTGTTTTCAGTCTGTGTCAGCATGTAATTGGTGATATGGTCCACCACATCTAGTATGCTAATTTCTGTTACATATTTTCACAGTTTACATGTCTGTGTTTATTTTGTGTTGAGCTAAGTTATTTTCCTTTATCGTTTGTTTTTAACTCTGTTTCATATTTAACATCATTAATTTATGTTACTTTATCTTATGTTTGTAATTTTTCTTTTCATGAAAAAA